>VRMD01000689.1:0-22785 GCA_009872375.1 Sminthurides bifidus | reverse complement strand
TATGCCCACTTGAATTCGGACGAGCCCCAGGAGGACCCTAATTTTGTTGAAGTTAAGCTAGCTGACATGGGTACGGATGAGCTGAGTATTCTAGTTGACACCATCAGGCGGATTCATTCAGGTAAATTGATATTAAAATCTTGGAAAGTTTGTCTGAGCATCGGCAAAGCCAGTGAAAACTTGACAATCCAATTTTATATTTAAAATAATCATTTTTGTATCATTAATTGTAGAAAAGTTACCTATCATCAACGAATCTTACGGATTTCATCCAACTATGGCTTCGGAAATGTTGCGGACGGATGTGGGCGAGAGTGTCATGAAACATTTAGTCCAAAACTCATCTCTACTCTCGTTGATTGAGGGAAGTAGTTTGGCTGCAGAATCCACTTGCTTTATTGAATTTGGCTCTGGCAAAGGTAGAGTTTGCCATTTAGCAGTTAAACAGCTTTAATAGTTTCTCCTTTCATCATGTGATGCACTAGTAATGTAAATCCGTGTTATGTATTCAAGGAGGCCTCAGTTACTACATAGCGAAAGCGTGGGGAGATTCACAGTGTCAGTGTCTTCTGCTAGATCGGCAAAGTCATCGGCACAAGAGAGACAACAAGCTGAAAGATAGCGGATACCAAATTAATAGAATTCGAATAGATATTGAACATTTGAAATTGGATAAAATTTCTAACGTTGAAGATGCAAGATCCATCGTTGGAGTTGCGAAGCATTTGTGTGGGAGTGCCACAGGTTTGCGATAGTAGATCTATACTTATATATCATGTAAAGATTTAAGAATTCAGACTAAAATGACATGCACTTCTATTTTTGATAGATTTGGCACTTTAAATGCTTACTAGGAACCAATAGCGCGTCTGAAAAAGTTGCTGGTCTTGTCATGGCTTCTTGTTGTCATCACCGGTGCACTTGGGAAGGCTACGTGGGAAAGAAATACTTTGAGGTTGCTTAGCATGCAATATGATTTTATCTATGTTTTTGAAGATATTTGAAGTTTTCTCATCTTTGACTTACCTCTAACTTCATGTTCCAGATGTGGGGCCTGGAGAGAAAATATTTCAAGTGCTTAACAGGTATAGCCGGCTGGGCAGTTAGTGGCACCGGTCGTACGAAGTTCGAGGACTCAATTACTGGCTTAGAAGAAGTAATAGGGAATCCAAGGTAAGGAAAACCGAATCGAACATTTTAGAAAAGAATGAAAAACTTGTCATATGTTTGTCACGTAAACATCATTTCGAATCTTTTACAGCAATTCGATTCAATATAAATATAAAGACAAATCTGTCAAGAGACGTTTCAAATACCTTATTAATTTTCAGGTATGCGGCCTTAAATCTGAATACTGAGGCTCGAAGGAAAATAGGGCTTCAAGTGAAGGAACTGATTGACTTTGGAAGAGCCTGCTACATCGAGAGTTTCGGTTTGCATGCTAAACTTTGTCATTATGTAGACGCAGTAACAACACTAGAAAACGTAGCAATCGTAGGAAGCCGAAGCTGACGAATCGCCATTTTAATAAACTGCTGCTGTGTTGCAGGCAATTTTAATAGAATTTACTTGGCATTTAAACAATGAAGGAACTAGTTACATAAAAACGCAATAACTATAGGTGGTAACTTAGCTTACATTTCATTATTTAATTTATTTATTCAGATTCACTATCGAATTCGGGATCCTGATCTTCATTTTCGTCAGATTCCACATTTTCAGAGCTATCAGGTCGAGGTTGTGGTGAGTCGGGTTTCATTTCTTCATCGTCTTCTTCGGATGAGCTAGTAGCAGATGTAGTTTCCTAGATAGCGGCATATACTTGCATAAATTACAAAGTGTGGGATTATGAATGAAAATTGACGTGTGATAAAGAAAAAGAACGTACTTCCGGTGGTAGCTGATGTCTCGGGTACTCACATAAAAAGCATCGAACGCGACCCTGGCCTTCGGAGTTAGAAGTGCAGTAACACGTTTGACAAGGACTAGGCTTTAGCAGTTACAGCCACGCGACGACTGAAGACTTTCGTGAAATGATTGAATGCTTTATTCAGCTTATTACGAAGCTTTTTAGCAGTGAATATGGATCCTGGTGTTAGTCGAGAACATGAAACGAAAAATAACCATTACACTCAATCACCTTGCCCGCGAGGTCGACACCGACGAAGCTTAAGGTCGCAGGAGATCTGACAAACGGTTATTCGTCGGCAATGGATAAAGTTGTGAGCAGAACGGAAGAACAGATTTAAAGAATGGTTAAAAGGAAACTGCAATGGCAGAGAGATCAAGACGACTTAAAGCTTCATGACAAGAAGTCTACACTTTCTTATCGCGACCGGTTTACGACCATCAGTTCCAACTCTAAAACATCATCATGACTTTTCCTACGCAATAGAACACGATCCTAAATTCAAAAATTACAACCTCTATTAGCTTTACCTTTAGTTTCAAGTGCCAGCGGTAGGCAATGCCCAAGTGCCTTCTTTGGAAGTTTCACCAGTTGCCGCAGTTTGGTATCACCTCGTATGGTCTTCTGTCCTGGAATGGCGTCTGCTTTTGTGAAGCCATATTCGTTGTCGATGCCTAGAGAGTAGATCAGACCGACATGATGTGACTATGGCACAGTAATGAGAAAGGGAAGGAAAGAAACTAGTGAATAGGTTTTTTAACTTATGTTAAACTAATTAATCTAAGACGTATGAATGTGAGCATTACCGAATAATTTCTTTTCGCTGCTCTTATTATCAAATGAGAATTCGTTATGCATTAGGATGTGGAGAGTGACGTCTTGCTCCAGCATTGCGTGATGCATAGTAGAGAAATCCATCTGTAAAACCATAGAATAAGAAGTGTATATCTAAAACGTTCTTGGAATTGTCTCCATCGCCTTTGCTAGGCTGAACAAGCACCTGCAGCGCAACTTGCAGATGCAAAAGACTACCCTGTAATGTATACAGCTTACGAGCAAAGAACAGATGGAGGGGACAAGAATCCCAAAAAGGGCCTGTAGCAAACGAAAAGTCGGAGAAGATGAACGCTCATGATATGAACATACTCGGAGATAAATTCATCTCGTAATTATCATTCAACCGAGCCATGAAGATAATTCAGCGGGAAGAGGATGCGATTGAAAGCGTAGACGGTTTAGTTTAGAGGTTTGTCTTTGGAAAAGTAAAGAACACGGCCTACCGTCATGTGTTTGAGGCTGGCAAGAGCTGCATGGGACCAGGATGAATGTCTTGCTGACTCCAGGCCGGAAATCCAGTTTTAAAGCGAATTCAAGAGCTCCGAATACGTTTCTCGTGCCATCACCTAATTACAGAGGCCACATTGTAACGGATTCATTAGCTTACAACTTGTTTGAAACTTGCAGGGAATCATGCAAGGGCC
Source organism: Sminthurides bifidus (assembly GCA_009872375.1). Lineage (NCBI taxonomy): Eukaryota > Metazoa > Arthropoda > Collembola > Symphypleona > Sminthurididae > Sminthurides > Sminthurides bifidus. Next base: position 19,395 of record VRMD01000689.1, on the reverse strand, counting down.
CAGACATGGAGTTGGGAAGCTGAATAGGGAAAGGATTGTTTCCGATGTTAACCAACCTACAGGCTGATGCCATTGAGGTAATTAGAAAAACATTGTATGCGCGGTGGGTATATGCATCCTGACTAGAAGCCGCGGACACGACACTATTTATCTACCCTTAAATTACGGCTGAGAGTCATTCTGACTCATGGAGAAAGTTCTCAGTCAGCTCGGGTAGAGAGAGAGCGTGTCAGATGTCTTGAGCATCTGCCGTTCCCAACCTGTCTAAACTAAAGAGTACTAGCTCTCACATTAGAGTATCTGCCTGCACCGGTGATCCAGGAGCTTTTACAATCTTTTACAGGTTCACTAGGAATCATTCCATTGCAAAGCGTGCTTCTCCGTATCCATGCATGTGAACGGGACTTTTGGAATTTAGAGCTGTGCAGGCAAAACGTTTTGCAAGTGGCGCGCGATAAGCTTCTTCTTGGGCTCCGTTATCTCTATTATCAAAGGTAAAGGAAGTACCACTTGCATGAAAGCATTTTGGTCCGAATGAATAATGATAGCAATTCTACTATTTCGGTAATTTTGGTCATTTAACTTCAACAACGGACTTGGAATAAGGATATTTAGGTATAGTTTTTAAAAATCAGAATGCGGGATACTATTAAGAGCGCGTTCAATTTAAAAGATCGACAATGTTGACCAATTTTTAGGAAAAGTTGGCGAAAATTCACAGTAGCGGATTACCGTCGCAAAATTTGGTAGGAAAGAGGCGAATTCTAAATACACTATCACATAGGAGTAAATCTTGAAGAAAGTGCTGGACATTCTAGGGAAATCATGTCGGAAAGTTTTTGATTCTCATCTACGAAATTGGGAATTTGGGAGAAAGGAATTGCTTTCACTTAATGGTATTACATGAAAACTCCCAAGGACTTCGGGCAATCTTGGTATGCCGGGCATTTTTCCAGATACTTGTACACATGGAAATGTTTGGAAAATCTTATGAAATGGCTTAGTGTGGCTTCTTACACCAGAGTTTTGGGATTGGAATAGTTTGGTCAAAAAATAAGTTGAGGAGAAAGGAAAAGTAAAAAAGAAAGAGGCAAAGTGACGAGTGAGTGTTTGGGCAAGTTTTTTTGGATGTGGATTTGGTAGCGGCTGAGGGAAATAAGATGGGGAGTGAAGAAAAAGAAGTGGAGGATGAGAAGAAATTATGATGAAACTTGACAAACCTGGATTGATACTATTGAAGTTGGAAGTGAAAGCAAGAGGAGGATCACTGAAGACTTGATTGTTGTACATAAGAGGATGAGGTTGTTCAAAGACTCCGCTGCCACCGAAAACAACGACGGCGTACCTTGAATAAAAAGTGCACTTATATCAAACTTTAGGGCCACTCTCACAACCACATGGAACATAGTCACCTGATTAGTATTCCGATGAGCAGGGCGAGTGCCATATGTGATTCCTCCAACAACTTGTACCTATGACATCTAGCTTGATTCCGGATATGCGATAGCCCAAGTTCCGGAACGCGATCCACTATTCTCCGCAAAACTTTCTCTCTCTCGCTTCCCCAACGCCCTTTTTTACGTACAACCTTGTCGCTTCAAACCTGCACAAAACTTTCTCCTCCTGCACTTGCTGTCAGGTGTACAAACATATGCCTGTGATCCAGACCAGACCTCTCACACCAGGACGTGTGAATAATAAGAAATGCATAATCATAAAGACGAGAGAAAATTTCGAAATATTAGCACCAATGTCCTCTATCTATATATACTCAAACTCTACACGGACACCTTCCTTACCAAACTCTCAGGAACCCATTTTCTACACAGCATGTTCGTGTAGAGAACCCTTTCATTTTTACACAAGCCGTTTCGCTTAACATGTATCTGTTTGAATCAGTATTCAGCAGCATGCGAATTTCCTCAAGGCTTTTTTGAAAAAAAGTTGAAATTTTGAAACCTTTGACAGCTGTGCCACACTGATATTTGTATGAAAAAGTATTCAGGGAAACGCTTTCGGTGAAAAATTGAAGTTTACATTTGAATGATAAACTGTAGCATAAAAGTGAGTGGGCGTTGCCTTGTCATTGCATCCACTTATTTGACGATGAGTGATACTATTAAAAGCACAGGGTTCTTGAACCACTTGAATTAAAAATCGTCCCTCGCTTAAATATCTCATATTACATGCTAAGCTAACAGGAATTGGAGGAACAAAGTTAGAGGAAAACTGGCAAAAGCCCTGACTGAGTTGATTCTGGCAACCATTTGCACGTGGCTCCGTAAAAGAGACACCGGAAAGGGAAGTGTCAAGTTTTAAAGTATACCTGTTTGAGGTAAACCCTTGTTTCTTCACTTCCGCCTCGAAGTTTTCCAGCAGAATGTCAAACTTCTTTTGAGCTAGGAGGTTCTTGGTACATTCCTTGGCTTCGACAATTAAGACGACGTCGGTTGAAAGACTCGACGTTCTCCCGATTGTGGTATTCACAGCGCGTACTTCTCGATCAATCATCTCTTCACCATTCAGCTCACACCTGTTTTTGTACCAATTTATTGCATTAAATGCTTTTCGCTATGCGAAACACACAAGCATTCCGGCTTCACAAGACTTTGAAAAGTGAACACGCTCTCATTTCTTCATTACAGCATTACTCTTTCTTGTTAAGGTTTCAGAAAAGCTGCCACCAGTCTGTTGAATTACAGGATTTAACGGTGAGAAAACTAAGAACGAACCTGATGCAGCCGGGCGGCATCTGAACATCCACTCCAGCCCGCTTGCACACACGTATGTAAGCCTGGGCAGCGATGCAGCCTGGGTTAGGAAGGCTGTCGTCCATACACATTGCCTTGAACGGATTAGGATTGACCTGCGAAAGGTTTAGATTGTGAACACATCGTGTGAAATCTAATCTATACCTCGAGCAGTTCCTTGCTTGAAGTAGACTCAGCGCTGGGAGAAGCTTACTCTGGTGAAACACGGCTGGAGAGAAGACAGAAAGTAGCCGAAATATTTATAGCAGTTGTGAGACGCCATTATGTGTCCAGACGAAGTCTTGAGCAAGTTAAAAGCAGATCCGGGATGGATGGTGCAGGAAGAAGTGCTGTTTTCCGCAAGTTCCCATGAACTTTATCATTTGGCCCAAATCGGCTGCCGCTGCCATTGCACGGTTAGGATATATCATATCAGTCACATATTCCAAATCCATGGTCCCAAGGAGGCCAGCAATTTTGCGGGAATACCAGCCTAGACAAAAAATTCCTTATTCGAAATATTTGTAGCCTCGGTAGCAAACTCTGTAGATACCTTATCTTACCCGTAATTTTCAATGAGCAGATTTTGTAGTTAGTATCACAGGATACAACAAAACCTTTGGAAGACTCTACCACCAGGTTACTACCATCCTGATACGCCTGGAGGAAAGCTTGTTGAATTGGCAACGGAAAGACTGAGCTGTCTCCTTTCTTCACCACTTTAACGACCTAGAGGAATCAGAGTTGTGATTACCCTGAACTTTAAAATAAGACTTATATTGAAAGATCATTAATACATTGCTCACATTTCGACTCATGTCAATCTCCACCGTGTTGCGCATAACGTGTCACAATGATGCTGTAACTATTCGGATTAGCATCATCTGATGATTTTAAGACGATACTGAAGTTTCCATCCACGAGGTCTCCAGCCAAAAGCAATGTTACAAGAAGTTGACGTGAAGTTGTACACGAGACCGTCAAACGTCAACAAGTAGCTGGATCCAACAATCATCGCGTGACCTGCAAACAGTCGATTAGTTGCAATAGGTGCATCCTGCATTCATGTTCGTATACATACACTAATGACCAGTAAGAACCAAAATTAATATGCGAAAATGAGCAGTTATGCAGCTATTTCAAAGATTCGGCGCCAATTAGGTGTAATAGTAATGCATTCACTTCTTCCGCTACAAAGCTAGGTTATAAATTCCGTCTATCTTCTTCAAATTGATTCAATGAACCTTACGAATAGCTTTCATAATCGGTGTAAGAGAGCTTCCAGATTTTGGCCATATTAAAGATTATAATAATCAAGTGCTTGATAAAATGTCCATTGATTTGCAACAGAACCTTTAGCCGGTTAATATCAAGGTGCAACTGTAGAACGATCGACAATCATGGATAACAGTATGCAAAATGTGAGTTTCAAGGTTTACTACTGCCTGTTGGATAGCGGGTCACGTGGCCGGTTCAGAGAGAGCGATGGAGAAAGTTTGACAGAGGCAAGGAGCAGGAGCGTAAAAGCACTTAAGTGGCGAAGGAAATGTGAAAGGCATGTGGAGAGAAACATGTAAAAGACTTTCGTTAACTGTGAAGCGCTATTGAAGTCAAGTCAACGAAGGGAACTGGTACAAGAAGCCATGGAAGATGGGAAGGGAAATACCTACATGAAAGAGAAAGGGTCCATTCCACAGACTTAGCGTGATGATTCATGTTCTCCGGAGAATAGCTTGACGAAAGTTTGTTGGTAGAAAAAAGAAACTTTATTCATCTACTTCTTGGTCGGTCAATGTTTGAGACTCCATTTCTGCACCAACCACACTGCGTTGACTAACATGCAAGGTCAATTCCTTGGCAAGGGTGGTTACTATGAGCTGGGCTAGGTCGTTCCGTGAACCTCTGATAGGGAACGAGTGGAGGACTTTTTATTCTCTTTTACTTTCTTCTCAGCCCCGGCATAAAAACTTGTAGGCAAAGTAGTGGTGATTGCAAAATTGCTAACACTTCGTAGAACATTTTAATCAATTGGGGAATTAACCTGGAGAAGGTGGTAATTTTGACTCAGCCGGGGCCTTAGCTATGAGCCGGGTTTATGACTATAACTTTTTCCATATGATGATGTAACTATTGCAGAGCCATTTAAATACGCTGCATTATTAATTCAGCTTTATCAAAAAAATAAGATATGATTAAAACTTGCCTTACCTTCAAACGGGGGTACTAAATTTTGAAGAACGTCATACAAATCATTAGCAGGCAATTCTTGCCAGATAGACGACTCTGAAGGCTGGAACAATGTCTGCAACCTCTTCATGTTTCGATACTCAGGCAGCTCCTGAAAGAAAGATGCGAAGTTATGTAGCATAATCGCATTATTGACAATTCAGTTGGAGAGGAAGCCGTTTCATGACCAGGTAAGAATTGGAAGTTAGAAATACACATTGTGTGGGCAGACAAGAGGAGGAAAGGGACTTTTTCACAAGAAATTCAACGAAAAGAGACCTAATTGGCTATGCTGCGCTTGAAAACAAGTTGGCGGAAAGTGAGTACTTATGGAATTTGAACATTTACATTTTACAGGAGGAAAAAGATCGATGGACTGGGCAGTGAAGATTGCGGTGGGGAGGATCGCGTGCGAAACTGGTCGTTTCCTTGAGGTCAAACAGGGGGGAAAGTACAGACTCAACTCGGAGTCAAGAAGCATGGCAAATCTCCGAGCTCAATTTTACACAGCCAGTTCTGAGGAGTAAAAAACCGACTGTGGGGAAATGCTTGCACGAGTTTTTAATTCCTCTGGCTCGTGACCAAAAGCAGAGTGAAAGTTTTATCCGTCCCACTGTAGCTTGTACTTTGCAGACTTCCCCACTCAAGGGAAAGGTTAGAGCTTACACGGGGATAAACGTGGAAATGTTCATCGGCTTCAAGTTGCCGGAAAAGTTTTCTAATTACCAAATGCCCATGTTTGGAAAGCATGAGTGTTGGGATAATGGCAAACCGTTCGCTGATCGCATTGAAGCCTTGATGAACGTTTGTGTTCCGGCCGGGATTTTTGTGATTGCAGAAGCAAGAAGCAAGTCGGAGTTTGAGAGTTTATGGAGAGTGTGGGAGCGTTAGGAAGGTAACACAGGAGGACTGGTGTCATGCACCATATGACTTGCAGAACAAGGTTGGGAAAAGTTTACCCCATAGTTGACGTATGTAAATTGGATACAGCGAGGAGAAGAATGGAAGAGACTCACTTGAAAAGCAGGTGTTTCATTGAAAGCTTTCCAGGGCATTGGTAGCTTCTGCTCCCATTCCATAATCCCTTTGTCGGGATCGAAGATGAATTTTGTCTTTGCCTTTTCGTACCGTGAGCCTGCTTCCAGAACCGTCTGATGTACCAAGTCTGCGCCCTTGGTGTAGATTGCCACCAGGAAATCCTGGAATGTCTCTTCAATGTTCAAGTACTCTGCCAGCCATGTCAGCTAGTCAAGTGGGTATGAAAACAACCGTATTAGTCTTACGCATGAGGCAACAACAATATATCACGCTCGCAAAAATTCATCAGCTTTCGTATGCAAATCGCTACTACTCATGCCACGCTCTCAAGTACCCATACATCGCAATCCATGTCCATCACGGTCAGAGCAAAGCTGAAAAAAAACTAAATCCAAAATCTCTTTGTTCGTCTCACCTTCTCGTAGAATCGTAACCATGAAGCTGTGGCTTCTTTTACAATGCTCAGACTCGAAAAGCTATCCCAAAGCTCTAATAAAGACTCTCCGAAAAGATCCAGCTGATTTTCTGCAACCAAATGATACATAATCAGGTTTAGACATGCTTGTGTCTGATACCACAGTAGTGCAGTCAAGGTAAGGTGATGAAAGAATGAGCCCCAGAGAATGCTGAGCTGGCTGTGACTANAGAATGAGCCCCAGAGAATGCTGAGCTGGCTGTGACTACGGCAACGGCTAACGACCAAAGCAGCTTCGGTATCTCCACAACACGACTAAATTCGACTTGCCTCACAGCCGCATTGGCTACATTTTTTTAGGTGAACTTGAATTTCAAGCTAGTGCTATACACATCGATGAGCTCGCTTAGCAGTTCGATTCGGATTTCCACATGGGCAATTTATCCTGAATCTTGCCTTATAACCCTATACAGCCACCAGAGTTCTGAAGGTATTACATTGCTTCCGTGAGCTCGGTTACTACTTCCGGACTTGTGAAAAATGTGCTCGAAAAAAAACGCTGATTGCAGCCTCATAGTAACACAGTAACGCTATGCACGAGAAAGTTGGGAAAATGTGCGAAACATGCGTGACAGAAACAATAAAAGTATCGCGATCCTCAAGGAAATAGCTACAAAAAATCCCTTTTCTGCGCACATTCGATCATATTCTTTAGGTAGAGCGGGGGCTTTTTTGAAACATCATTTCAACTTCTATTGAATTCCTACACTGAATCCTTTACTCAGAAGTAAGGAGCAAAGGACACGGGAGTACTTATTTGAGTATGTGGCAATAGCTAAAAATGAACGTCGATTTGAGCATCTGGTACCTCCAATAAAGTCAAGACGTGATAAATACGAACAGGACACACTCGGCAGGCAGGTTACCTTTCAACGTCCCCATTCTTTCAGAGTAATTAGTCCCAACGATAATGACTAAGGGTGAAACTGGCCATTAGAGCCAAAAAGCATAAACATAAAAGTACATAAGAGCTTTGAACCTTGATTGAGCATGTGGAATGTGTAGTTCCGAAGGATCGAATAGTACTTCCGGATGTTGGTTGCAGCGTCGTGTTCAGTTAGATCGTGGTAGACGGCATCGATATCGTCAGCAAGCTTTTGGTAAACTGGTGAGTTCATCACCTCAGTCTTGGTTTTGTACAGGTAATCTGCGCAGGGGAGTTCAAAAAACAGGCTGCATTACACTAATAACATTTGTGACCCGAGGGATTGGAAAAGCTTTTGGAGCTTGCGTTACCAGAAATCTGGACGGTTAAGCTGTAAACGTATTTCTCGACATCGTGGGCAAGGCTGAGGATATGAGGTTTGAACTTTTCTACAACTCCTCCGATAACCTCCATGATATGTCCACCAATGGTTGCCATTGAATCCAGTACATAATTAAAACCACTGTTTGCTGTGATCCATAACTGTAACAAGAAATCAAACCTGTATCAGCACCAACAAATGAAAAGTTATAGTGAACTTAACTTTTTCGTTATAACACATGTAACCTGATGAAGGTTATGATGATAGAGTGTCTCGGACTGGTGCGACGGAGAAAGATGTAGAGGATGCGGATTTCTTATATTTGGTCCATGCTGAGGCGACTTGATGGTACGTTTCCCGAAGCTGAAACATGCAGATACTTGCTTTTCACTCAAGACAAATTTGATTGCAGCCAATAATTCATTAAGTATTGGCTATTAATGTATGTAATGAACAGCGTCAACGTTTTGCGAGTTCATCAAGGACTGAGGCTCAGTGAAGTTACATTAACGTTGTCATAACAACCATTGAAATCAAGGACAAATGCTATGGAAACAAAATGGAAGATGTGAAGGCTTTCCACTTCGTATCACAGGGTTTATCAATTAATTGAGCTGTTTTTACAATCGTCAAGGGTAGCAAAAAAGGGATGAGCGAATCAGAATCTAGCCAGTACTGAAAGTGACGATAAGCACGGGAGGGAAGAGAGCGGAAGAGATTTTCTTTACCAAAATATAGTCACCAATTCTCCCTCATGTTACACACACCCAAGTTGTGCTGTGAAACCCTTCTAATGCAAAAGTACAAATGAAGCAAATTGGCGTGAGAAAGTGGTGCACAAAGTTCTGAGGCATTTTCAGCTGAGCTACTGTGAAAATAAACATTCATAGGATCGACTGGCATTGGCAACAAGGAGGCTGGTAGTGAGAAAAGCAAGCAGGATCTGGATGAAAAGGAAGAAAGGAAGTCAGTCCCTGCTTGACGAAGTTGAGGAAGATATCGGACAAAAAACTAACCTTGTCTAGTACCCATACCACAGTCTTTTTCAAAAACTTGGGATGAGTCTCCAAAAAGTTCTTTCCTTTTTTCCTGGATTCTTACAGTAATGTTTGAGAACCTAGAGAACAAAAGATTTATTCACCAGATTATGAAATGATTGCTTTGGCTGAGAATTATGTGCGGTAGCTGGATTATAAAGGCAATATGACGGAATTTAAAACCAAGTCATTAGTTGCATACACTGCGCATCTGGAGTAAAATTATATACATGCCAGCTCTGACACTTAAGAAGGGAAATGAACCGGGCAAAACGAGTCTTTCAAAGAGCAGATTGACACATGTATTATGATCGTTCCATTTGAACTGGAAGCGACAAATCGATAAATGCGTAATCGTCTTTAGTTGAAATTGTATTTGGTCTCTTTGTTCAAAAAAAGGGCATGTCTGCAGGAGAATTCCGTGAAGGCTTGAAAAAAGAATTGTAGGGGAGAGGGCATAATTTCCTAGTAATGACATAATTATATTGTAACATAGGTCAAGAGCAACCTCCTTGAAAACGTTTACGCTTAAATGCTTCGCTTTTCGCCCGACTAGGCGTCATAATGAAGTTGTTTCTTTCTGTGCATGTTCCGAGGCTCGAATCAGAGGAAAAGCATGCGCGATTGATTATGATTAGACATGTGACGAATCGTCCCTGGTAGCTTATTTAGAGCATATGCATCCGTTTAGTGCAGATGCGTGGTAGGAGAAAAGTTTATTCAAGGTGAAAAGTTGAATTTCTGATACCTTACTGAAGCTTCCTGTGCCATGAGTCGGAAGAAGTCGTCGATATCTTTAGAGAAAAAGTCATTGTTCGTGTGGGTCCTGTTCCAAAATTCCGATAGGGCTTGAGCATCCTTTGAAAAATTGAACTGTGATCTGTAAATTTAAACAAGTTTTCCACATGAATAAGCATTTCCTCCTCCCATGATTTCATGGCTTATTAGAAGGGGCACTGTGGTTGAAAATCCTGTTATTCGTGGAAACGTAACATGTTTTTCAGGTTGAAAGGTTAGTCACGAAGTGACATTGTGAGAAGGAAATGTCGGTTGATGGACACGCTGTGACACTCTATTTTCTATCTAAGTATCTTAATTGATGGCTTAAAGAGCCAAGTTTTTGTGATGAATAAGGTTGTGCCTCACGGCGCGGAAGGAAGCGGACATATCTTTTCTTGCTTTCTTTCCTTTCAATCGATATGGGCCGAACTGGCATTATCTATGTAGAAGAATATGATATGTAGGCAAGTTTTTTCCGAGGGGTTAATACTGGCAGGCCTCAATGCATCAAAACTCTTCAATTCCGGCACCGTTTTCACAGCCGACAGGCCTTAAAATTATGCATGTTTGACATGGCAATTTCAAATTTTTCTTCGGCATAGGTCGCTCGTAAGCGTGAACACAGGTCTGAATATGCTTCAACCCTGCCTGTATTCACATTAGCGGATGCGAATGTTTAATACATGATAATTGTGAGGTAAAATAAGGTAAGAAAATGCCATATATTCGTACGGAAGACAAGCAGACGTGCTCCGATCCCATCCATGTGCAGTCAGCAAAAGAGGAAATGGAAAGCAAGAAATCGTAACAAGGGAAGGACGTGAGGGGTAGAGAAAGTTCACAACAGTTGGACAGGTTCAATAAGGATAAAAGATCAGAGGAAAAACAATGTGTTTACTTTGTTACATAGTTGCCTCGTTTCCCATAAAATTGGAAAAACCAAAAGGCAGAGTATACAACTGGATGAATCTATCAGAGCTCAGTAAATACTTATTGAAGATGGCTGGCCGGAAATGAAGGACGTGAAAGGTTTGAAAGCTCGGAGAAGAATGCTTAATTCCTCTCTGACTGATAAGATAATAATGCAGAGAAGAGGAAGGAGAGGGATGGGGTACGTAAGTTAATTGAGGCGAGTGCAGGACTGCATTTCCTGAGAAAGCATCAAAGCGAAAGGAAAAATTGAATTGGAGGCCAGATGTTCGTTAGCCTGAACTGGATCAACGTTAATGTGCTGTGTAACGCTGAAAAACGCCAGGGCCACAAAAGGCAATCCTTTCTCCACGGACAAACAACTTGTGTATGCAATTTAAACATTGGAAAAGGAATAAAACCGCCAAAAGGTAAATACACAACAAGAGCGGCCTTATTCCTTGTCACACACTCGAAGAGAGGTTCGGGAGTGAAGAAACAAAGTAAGAAATCAAAGAGAAAAAAGGAAGAGAAGAGCCAGCATGGACGGAGATAAATGTAAACATTTTTCATATAAACATCGCACACGCTCTCCCAGCACCAAAGGGCGACTTTGGCGGTTTATCTTTGCTCGACAGGGCTAGGAGTACAGAAAAATTTACCTCATTTCCTCAATGAAAGCTCCCAACGATGGTTTTGCATCCTCCCAAACTTTCTCTGCCACCAGTACCGATTCTGAGGATATGGCTTGAGCCAATTTCCCGCTCTGTTGAATCCACAGCTGCCTCAAGTCCTCAGAGCGGCTTTGACACGCGTCCTAAATATTATCAACCCAGTTGGCGTTATAGACGAACTCTTTTTGTTCTGATGAGGCAACTTGTAGTACTATTATCAGCTTCCATTAAATATTGTTTCAATGTGACCCGGCAAATCCATTCATTAGCTAACAAAAAAATCATACCCATAAAGTCTTCAATCAAGTCAGGACGCCAGTGCAGCTTGGATGTAACCAGGCGAGAGTGATTAATTCGCATATAGTAGTCTATGTCCGAAAAGCGATAATTGTCATATGACTCGGCCATCAGGTACTTCACTTCACGGGTATCCACCATGCCTCCCTCGCTGAAAAAGCCTTGTGATAAACCTGCCATGAAATGAAATTAAAAACTGAAACGGCAGAAACAGCAGACACATTTCGAGTAAATGTATATGTAATTCATTGGTCAAAAATTTAGGCGAGTACCACGTAAGCTTTTACTCCTCTACCTTCACGCTGAAGTAGTTCGAAAGTATAGTAAGGCTTTGCCACATTCAGGCGGAGGTTTCCCTTGCAAATGGGACCGGAGGAACTTGTGAGGATATTTAGGCGTGCTTCATGCTCGTTTTCGGTACTACTGAGGTTCGCCGTAGCATTCAGTGATTCCTGAGAAGTAGCTAACTGAAGGTAGGAAGTAACAGAGTCAAAGGAGTATTAATTATCTGTGTTATTCTTTAGCCGTGAATATTTTGAGCAGAAAAAGTGAATCGTATTAAAAATGTAACTTGCTGAACGATTCCAAGTCTTTGGAAAAAGTTCTACGAAAGTGGGATAGGCAAGAGCGAGAGGTGATAGAAAGTTGGGATGGAGGTAAATTGCAGGAGGGATTTATATAATAGCGTAAGTCTAACCATTATTAGGAGCTCCTTGGATTGTTTAAATAATTCAAAGGTAATCTTGGATTTGTCCGGAAGTTTTTCGCTGTTTTTGTAGTCTATCAGAGTGATAATCGATAGTCGCTCTGGTGAATGTTGATTCGAATGGAACACTCGCATATCCAACCTAGATGGAGGAAAACACAAGAGAATTGATAGGATATAGATTGAGAAAACAAGCGACCATCTTTTTTCCATATAGTAACCAGTTCTTTGTTTTTTTCTCTCTCACTCCTTCTACCCTATCTTCTCTTCTTGTACTTTACTTTTCCTGACATTTCCCCCTCTTTTTTCTTGCTGTCTTTCTCCAACTCCACTTCGCCTTTCGATCCCTTTACAACGACCCATATCTCTTGGGGTCGAAGGACTTTTGCTCGTCGTTTCAAACCTGAGACAGATCGTCGTAGCCACTAACATGTGGCAACAATCACACAACAAGGGGTGAACAAAAGTTGAAATTCAAAATAGAAAAACAGTGTCCGTCTCTGAGAAGCAGAGAGAATATGCATGCATAAGTTACCGACCACTGAGTAATTCAACAGCGGGCTGGGAAAAGGGAAAGCTTGAGGGAGACGCGGGCTAAATTTAAGGATTGAGAAGTGGGAGAGAAACTTTTCTTGTCCGACTTTTTCACCAAAGTGCAAGACGATGGAGGGAGAGAGAGAGCGAGTCAAACTAGCGGAGAAGAAGAGAGAAAAATGTCCTTTTTGCCGATGTAATATTAATGGGCAACTTTTTGTACATACTTGGTCGCTGGATGCTGAACTCTGGTGATCGAGCTCAAATTCCAATGCCTCATTTGGAGGTTGAGGAGCGGTAAAGTGAATCTCCAAGTTAGGAAAAGCCATTGCTCCACATTTCCAGCGTAGTCTAGGCGCAGTTTCGCATCTATGGATTTCTTGCCCTCTATGTGAAGGTCGCCGTCGAAACGAAGTTCCTGGAAAAATTAGGCAAATCAATAATGAAGATTTGAAAATTGCGAGGATTTACACCAACCGATTGATAGATTCAGGAAGTTATTAGTACATTACTAGTGACAAATTAACGAGCTGTAACCATTGCACGTTAAAGATATTCAGCTTACCCTCTTTAACAGGGGATGGTTCACAGTCACGGTTGCTTTTCGGGTCAACACTAGATGACAAAGTTCCGTCCTTCTCGTAGCGGATATTTGTGATGAAACCAGTCTTGCTTTCTTTCGAATTAGGGTTGATGTTCATGTTGATCGTTGCTACGCCACCAACTCGTTCATAATTAGTGACCAGGGTCATTTCTCTGGCAGGATACATAACTCGCATCTCACTTTTGAAAGCTGCTTTGCCTTTCTGCACAAAACGTCAGGTACTCGAGCACAAGGCCAAAAAATAATACGCTGAATGATTGGAATACTACAATAGGAAAACTGCATTACCGCGGTCAAGTTTTTCATGTCAAAATATAAATTCATCCTGGAGTCCATCTCAGGTCCCCAAACCAAGCCTGTGTTGTGTTGCAATTGACCATTGATGATTTCATAGCCAGTTGTCAGTTCCACAGTCCGCAAAGGATGGATTCCTACAGGATGAACAGACTGTCATGTTCTGAGTACCGTGAAAAAAGCATCGGGGGACCGCAAAAGCAGCAAAAACTATCTCACCTGACACAGTGATAATTTTGCCATTGCGTTTGTTATCAACCTTGAATTGCCCCCTCAGTCGCCTGGTTTCCGGATCAAGCAAGTCATAAACTTCCAAGCCTCCGACAGCCTACGAATCCACGCCAAGAATGAAGCAGTTGCTTACAGTTTAATAAGGGATTTTGCATCTCCAGCATCTCCACCCTGAGGAGACTGTGACAAAACTTACATGGTTTGGAAGCTGACTTTTACGGTTTTCCGTAAAGTTGTAAGTGTAGTCTGTGGCGAAACCAACTGGCCAGAGGTAGTTGTCTAAATCCAGGCGAATGTCTTGAAACTGATGCCCTGGCTTGAATCCTGAACTTCGACTCAAGCTGGAATTGACGAGTTTTAAGGCATTCCATTCCAAGCGTAATTTTGTATTCATGGCTTGATCCTCGGACTGCAGAAATGAGAAAGCATTCGGTGAAGCTTCAAGTGCGGATTTACGGAGCTTTCATCTTATCTTTTATAAGATTGGTTCCATTTAAAGCTCAGACTCTGAGCTCCAGGATGGCTATGCAAGGCTTGAAAACCGCGAAACATTATTGCCATAAAACATGTGCTCAATTACTCGCCATTAAAATTTTGGTCAAGACAAAGATCTACAAAGGGGATGTTCCAGAGATAAAATTTTCAAGAACATTGGTTTCCCATTTAAATAATGACTTGGAAGAGAGACTCGTGGTTTCCACTACTTTTGGCTACGTAGGAACCTAAGAACATGTCTGTCAAATTACGGAGCTCGTTCATTCCCTCCACTTCCGAGGACTGGGGACCTCCTCTTCAATGTAGACTACCGGTTCACAAGTTTCCTTGTAGAGTTATGCTCATACACGTCCTTACCTCTTGGTGAAGCTCGCGGAACCCGTCCGGCTTCAAGACTAAGCTCAAGTGTATAGAACTAATTGCTAATTTCTTTAAAGGCTTACCGTGGAATAGAAAAATTCTACTTCAGAGGAATTGTAGTTCTCCAAAGGAAGAACTAGCCCCAGCATCCCACCGATCCGATACATTCCTCCCTCGTCCTCTCCGTGAATAACTTTGTAATCTACGACAGCTTTGTCCTCTCCCCATTGGCCGCCCATCTTTCCAGAGTAAGTGTCGCTGAAATCAAATCATCAGATTGTCTTGACGAAGCTTTCTCAATTGAAACGAATACCCATTCCAAACTTTCAGAAGGAGTAAAGGAGTAAATCCTATGTTGAGCTATGCTAACTCAACTGGTAATAAGAGATGAATTAAATACCTGTCTATAACGTTCTGGAATGCGGAAACCAGCCGCTGAAACGTTTGAAAACAAGGGCACGGACGATGTGTAGTTGAGTGTAGAATAGATATTACCCCAGTGATTGAAAGCAGTGTGAAGCTCTGATTTGCTTTGTTTTCCCTCGCAACAAACTGTCTGTAATCTGTTCAATTAAAGGCTCGTTAGACACATGGAATAGGATGAGTATACGACATAGACTAGATATACCCATGCTCATCAGATAATGTTCTGTAAGATTACTCATCAGCAAGTGGCAGATTACCCGATCCTGCCAGCTTGCGATCCAGGATGTGAGTTTAGTCGTCGGAAAAGTTGTTGCTGCTCATTTACACAACTTTTTGGCAAATCGAGCACAGTTGTAGCCATGATTCGTGCTTACAATGATTCGCCGGCTTCATCAACTCACTGGAGTACGATGATTTACAAATTGTATTTGTTTAACCGTCTCAAAAGGTATTACCTTGCAGTAGTTTCTCCTGTGGATGGTGCGTACGAGGCTTGGAAATGAAAGTCGATTGCATCTTTGGCCAAATCCAGGTCTTGGGTGGCGTTGGGGTTGGAGAGACGGAATTGAAGGCTCTTTTCTTGCTCGGATAAAGAGTAATTAAAGGAGGACAGGAGAGAGAACAAGTCATCGTTTCCCCATTCCAGCAGAGCTTGGCCGTCTAATGAATTCTCATCTCGTATAATCTGACGGAAAGAGTAAAGGACGTACAATACGAATCAATTAGCTATTACAAGAGCCTTCTTGGCCACGGAGATAAGCCGGAGAGAGCTGATGGACAGAATTACAGCATGTTAAATGCGAGTCGGACAGACAAGACGGTGGGTGAAAGTTCGGGAGAGGAAACGGTCTTTGATGCGATTACGGCCAAGTTGCAATATAATCTAATGGAATAAGCTCGGGACAAGTGGAAAATCGTTCCCAGGAATTTAGAGGCGGAAAATGGTTGGAGAAAGTGAAAGATTACTTAATTTCTCCTCTGGTTTGCAAATGGTTCAAGTCTTTGCATGGCGCAGATGGATGACATGATGTAAACCGAAGAGGAGTTTGCACGAGGGAAAGGTGGCAAATGCTCCAGTTGGATGGATGAGCTTGAAGGACTTTTAATTTCTATTTGCCAAAGAGGCATGTTAACGAGGAATTATGTAGCAGCTGATTAATCTACAAATTCTTTAGTGCTCTCTGGCAAATGTGCATACGCGATTAAAGGAGAAATCCGGCTAAAACATGTGTGAAATTCCTTTCATCCCCTGCCGAAAGACGTACAGGCATGTCTCTGAGAGTCAGTTATGAAAGAAATTTGAACCGGCTGCGAGGGAGAGATAGCCGAGATAAAGTGGTAGCCAAAATAGCAGATTCTCATGTAAGTATGCCACAAAACTGAGAGAGTTACTGCTCCTCCTTCAAAGAAGGGAGAAAGTTAAATGAGATGAGCCATGGGGTAATGGAGTAAATTTGTGATGCGTTCGTGATTTGCTATAAGCCATGAAATCTGGCTGGAATATCAGTGAAATAGAGCGAGCAAGATACAGGCCGACGTACAGTCAGAGAGGAGAAAGTCCTTTACGAGCAACCAAATCATATAGGATTCTGCGGCAAAACCTGTAAACCAGAAGAGGAGCACTGATGCTACTTTTACAGAATGATGGATAGTTTCCCTTTGTCTCTTACTCGGGTCTTGTGCGGAGCCAGTGAGAAATACACATTGAAAGCCGTGGTTGTGGCAAACGATGATGGTTGCATCAGTGGCAATGATAGCAAGCCACTGACGTTCCCAAAAGTTGTGTGAAATGTAAGAGGCACGCGGTTCATAAGTACGGGAGTAACGAGAGACACAGGGGAAAGCATGGTTAGATGTAACTCAGTCAAGCGATCAAATGAGCTGTTGTCCTGTTTGTAGGAGGTCGGCATAGTATGTGCAAATACAATTGAACCTTGGTGATCACACATTTGAGGAACTGCGGGGGAAACGATGCTTGAAATTTTTCAATCCATTGTTCTTTGCCGGGCGGCGAGGAAGTGACAGTAGGAGAATGAACGTGGGATGGACATGTGTCTCTCAGCTCGAGCATACAGGGAAAGTTACTTTCAGTTACCAATGCAACCCTGATCAACTTGTAGACAGAATTAAAGAGAAAGTTGTCAATACTTACGTGCAACGAGGACTTAAACTTGTCATCTGGCGGACCATGTGACGCGACAACATGAGCCTGCATGTCCCTAAGCTCTTGATCGTACTTCAATCCGCACTGAAGAACGTGTGAGCGCCAAGGTGCTGACATTCCCAACTTTACAGACGCGGAAGAATCCCCTTCATTCTCCAGCTCTAGGAGGACAGATCCGCTGAACCTGTCAAAAAATCAACGGTGACACATCTCTCAACATCTACAAAGGCCGAAGAGGAACAAAATATACTAATTACTGGCTAAACTGCTGCTTTAACATCGCTCTCCGCCTTCGCATACCAGGCACACAAAATCCAGCCACTATGCTCTCAAACTTTCACTTTTACGTATCTTTATGGACATGTAGCTAGTGCATAGTGGCTCGTGTTACTGTAAATACACACGTCTCACATTCAAAAGCAGTCAATCGTACCGACCAAAAGCGGGTACAGGAACAACATCGCTGGGCTTTTGCACAAATGCGGATTGTTTCAACCTGATAACCTTATCACTACCTCCCTGTACTTGTTGATGCAGTGCGTATGCCTTAAACTATCGCGGAGAACGTGCTGCACCACCTCCAAGATAGTTGTATCTCTAGTGCAGTTTTCAGTTTTCAAAGCCTCTGTACTGAACTGCTAAATCGTTGCTGTACCAGCTTCAACGGAGAAAATCATGTCCACAATACTTACGAATAGCCAGATGAAGCCAAGTTAACGGACGTGTCCACAGATGAGATTGGGTTGTAACTCGGCACTTGATTGCGAATGTTTAACTTGAAAAAGTTTTCCATCGCCTCAGGGCTGTTCGGAGGCAGGAAATACTCGGCACTTGATTGCGAATGTTTAACTTGAAAAAGTTTTCCATTGCCTCAGGGCTGTTCGGGGGCAGGAAATAGTAGCTACTGTTGGATTGAATATCGAAACTGCTCCATTCTTCAATTGCCCATAAAGTAGTTGAGGAAGCGGATCCTGTGGGCAGCTTAGCACTCAGTGCCAACTTTCTCACGTCCCAGTAAGAAACGAACCTGCGTGACATGTTGCATAAAAATAGCATTATCTCAGCGTTTTTCACAGGAATAGTACATGTCGTTCAGCTTTATTTCACCATATCGCAAGTCGAATAAAAGAAAATTGTACGAAACGTTGGGATTTGCGATAGCATGTTGCAGTTTTGGCCAGCGTTTAAGCCCGGAACTGGATTGTATAACCAGAGTTGTGTTACAGGAATTAGTGAGCACTCAACATAGAGAATCAAGTAGGAGAGACACACTCAACCCGCAATGAAAGGTGTGGAAGAGAATGAAATAAAGAGTGGAGGGAAGGGGACAGAATGTTGATTTGATCACGAAATAATGGAGTGCAATTTGTTCCAATGACGGTAATCAAACAAATACCAATCCGCAAAGGTAGTCCAAGAATATTGAATAGAGGGAAACGAGGTAAAGCTACCAAGATATAGTTTGCAAGACCCATTTTGAATAATTAACATGGTTAAGTAAATATCTCTATGGCCGTGACCAGACTCGAATTGAAAGTTCATCGGGACCGAGGCAACACAAGCAAGATAATTACACCACGCACCACGGTCAAGTCAGTAGGGGCAAGTAAAGACTCTTTGGAGGGGCATTACACATTGGTACAAAAATATACTCCTATTGTAAAAACTAAAAGTGCAGTCGAAGTAAATGCTGTAATTATTTAGCACATAAGGGATCTGCAGAACTTACTCTAAAGTACCGTCTGCTTGAAAGGAGGACCATTGAACGAGCGGAGTTACTCCTGTAATCTTAACAGAGTATTGGTCAGCGTCTGCCACTGTGGTCACCTCTGGCATAATAACATCAAGCCTCCATTGCTCGTTCTTCTCTCGTGGATTTTCCACCTGTTGGTAACGAACCAAATAGTGGCAATTGACAACGAAATAAGATGATCATTGCATATTGCCCACAGAAACTTCCTGTTGCCAGGCAGCAAGGATTTATATTCTTACAAAGACGTCGGCAAATATTAATGTCTTGACTAGAAAGGGAAAGGTGGCCAAACTTACTTTAAGGTGCAGTTCTTCGAATTGACTCTGAGGATAGAGGAGTTGAGCAGATACGAGCATCGTTTTCCCGTCTTGCCATTCCATTTTTCCTTGGACTTT
>VRMD01000688.1:0-22789 GCA_009872375.1 Sminthurides bifidus | reverse complement strand
AAAGCGTAAGAAAATTCAGGAACGGTTGAATCTTTCTCTTTCAATTCTTCCTTAGAGCCTTTTTCTTGCACCTCAGCATTCCCTTCAGGACTGCGCACGATAGGTATGCTAGGGGAAGCAACTGACTTTGGTTGCCGTATTTTAGTTAAATCATCGCCTTCAGAATCTTGTAAGACTGCCTTCCCAATGATTGGCATGTCGATAGTCACGCAAGAAAGCCAATTAAATGGTGCCTATTCATTTAAAATCAAATTCAAGCCTGTAAGATGAATTTATATTTTCCGAGGCCTAATGCATCGCTAACTTCGGTGGAAGTTTATTAGACACTCACCTTCCCGTTGCCTGATAACGCCGTGGCTGCAACTAAGTATTTATAGTCCCGAGTAGCTAATGCGTACAAGCCATTGAGCAAGGCATTGAAAAGGTCGTTCTGGCGAAAAAATGCCCAGTCTTGGTAATGTTCAATTATTCTTATGTGACAATCGCGCAAGCATGGCCCAAGAGAGTGGTCAGTCAAACTGCATAAACAAGGCGGTCGTTAGGTAAACGCTGGTAAACTTTTGCATTTAACGGATCGGTTATACAAAAGTTGTCGTCATCTTACCCATTTTCCAACCAGACGTCAAATTCAGCGTAAGATTGCTGAGAAAATATCTGAAAAATGACAAAAGCAAATCTAGCCATTATCGCCTGGAAAAATTTGCATTTTAGACTTATTAAAGAATGTAAGACAGCATTTACTTATTCAACTCAAACTAGGAAAGGAACTGTTTCAACTTGGCGACACGAAATCATTACACATGCGTAGGAATTGCTCTCTCTCACATATTTGCTGATTAAGCTTGACAAAAAAATAGTAGAGAATAATTCATATTAATGCAGGAAGTCAAAGCGGAAACAAAATCTGCGACCACTTATTTGCATCGATGCTATTCTTATTCTCACTCTTGTTTACGAACTCAGAAGAATGCAGTACCCTTTTACACTATATAAACTTCACAGCCCCATTACTCAATTTCTCACATCTCATCTACTAGACTCAGTCAGATAACAGAATCTGAGCAAGCCTAGTTGTATATGCGTCGCTGTTGCATCACCAAAGTACATAGACGAAAGCAATTTGACACGGTTAGTATCCGATACATTACTCCTCGTAAACAAACATACCGAATGACTAATGCACTAGAGATTTCTGATAAACAATACGTCGAATTCTGCATGTTTACACAGTTTGGGTGTTCAAGTTTTTCAACCAGAAAATAAACAACAGGTTCAGCATATCCACTGCCTTAAAGCCTTTTGCCTCAGCAGCACAATAGCATAAACCGACACATTTTGTTACGGGTTTGAGTCAACTACAGCTAACTTTTAGTGTCACAAGCATTAGAGAACTCACCAGGTAATGATTGATTTTAGCACCATGACGTATGATTGATTTGAGTTTTGCGTGTAGGTGGTTCAGCGCGCTCCAGGAAAAGAAAACTGACTGGTTGTACAAACTCAAGTCCAATACAAAACTGATGTAGTCAATTAAGTTCCTCAGAAGCAAGTCAGGACATTCTAGCCGCTCATTTCTAGTGGCAATCAATGCCATTTAGATTATATTGCCCGAGAAAATGTGCACTCATTGGAACATAACCATAACGAGGTTCCATTGATGGATCCGAACTTGATGCACTTGAGATTCTGTGAAGTTACGCGTAATGAGATCTACATGGTAGCCGTTAGGCAGTAACTCTGTAATCCTCAGTAGTAATGGTCAATACCTCTTATGTCATCTTCATCAGCAGGAGAACAACGAAATGGGAAGATCAAAAAGGCCGGAATTCAGTCCTCTCCAGATCTATCACAAGTCCAAGGATGTCGAACAGGTTCCATTGACCTTGTTCCCAATAATCGATGACGATGCCTTGCTTCTAATTACAAACTAGCACGTAACTTCGCGGCAATGAAATCCATTTTCTGGACTTGTCAGCTAAAAAACTATGTATTTGTGGGACCCATCTAAAACTAGATACACGAATCAATTCGCACAATAATCTGCAGTGGTAATAACAGAGATTCCGTTGGCCCACATCGCAGAAAAGGATGACTGTTAGTTGGGGAACGATTACATAAGCACACCCACCTTTTCTGATTCAGATTTAGAGGACCATCATTATTAGATTTGCGAGTTGATAAGACTGATATGCGTTTGGAGCCTTAATTACTAGCTAGCTCACAGCACAGTAACGCAACAAGACTAATGCAGGTGCAAAAAAAAGATCAGATTGTCAGATCTCACATTCAAATGTTTTGGTCTACACGGCTTAAAAAATGCCAAAATAACACACGATACAAAAAAGAGACAAGCCACACAGATACAAGTTATGCACACATTATTGTGCATGTGGTGTAAACATTCCTAGCACATGAGAGTAGTGCTCACTCGTCACCACGTCACAGACAAGACCACACCACAGATGATTTTTACCAAGCGTTACAAAGTCAAATGCATATGGTAATTCAGTTAGCAGTAACAGCTGTGAGGCCTGGCCCGAGGTCCAAACAAGAGCAGGCAAAATTCCTCGTCGACAATTCCATTGACACACACGAAACCTATTGTTTTTAGACTTTTCTCGTTTGTCGTTGCACTTTTTCTCCCTTTCGCAATATTAGATCGGATCAAAATATATATTACATGATCAGTTGGTGATTTAAAACCGCAGCTGTTGAATTTGAAATCTTTGAAGGGCCATCAAATCAAAACAGTGTTGTAGCACGAGAGGTTTGTAAGTGTAATGTAACAATCTGGACCCAGGACTTTATATCGTTGTATCTTACGCAATTTGTGGTTCAGACATATCTTTATTACGTTGATGCAAGAGTGAGGTATTTGCTCTGTATTTTTACGAACATTAATCACTAAACAACATAATTCATATCGGAACAGTCAATAACATCCAAAAGTAGGTTAAAGACTGTGAAAATCCTGTTCTTTTATATTAGGAGCTAGTATTCCTCGGCTGTTTCTTCAACAATGCAGCAGCAAGTGATTGTAAGTAAAATAATAACGAGCAGTTGATGGTGCAGTCAGAAATTAGTGTTGTCGTATGAAATGCATCGCTCTTCTAAATGCACGGTTTTTCAGCTGCATGGCCTTTTTGTTTAAAAATGCATACATATTCAAGTTATTTAGACTGACGAGCTTGAGAATTCAGAACTTCCAACTAATCATAGTCATGATTTTTGAATGCATTTCAGGATTTGGTGAATGCGGGAATAAACGTCGTAAGCCCTTTCGTCCAAGCCGTTCTAGGAGCAATAACGAATCAAAAAAACGATAACGGGACTGCCGCTAAACAGGCTGTTGAGAAAGCCGTAATCGTCAGACACTGTCCAGCGGATATCATGTTCAACAGAAATCTTGTCAGAGTGGCTGGTGTTAGTGGAGCTCTTGCTGTGGCTTTAGGAGCCTATGGATCTCATGGTACAAGCAGTAAAAATTCAAGTTTTTATAATGTAACATTGTTTGTATCGTCACCTTGCTTGGTTTCTATTACTGCATATTTTTTTCTCCTACAGTTATTGAAATGAATCACAAAATTGATGAAGAGCGCAAGCGATCATTTCGGAGTGCAAACCTCTACCATTTTATCGGAACGTTTGGTTTGATAGCAAGTGCGTTAGCGCGAAGGCCCGTGGTGGTGAGTCTTCACAAAACACGTCATGAAACCATAATCTTCGATTTGAATGAATGCATTCAATGATTTGAGCGCTAATAAATTCATTCGTTACTATTTTAGAGTGGTTCCCTAATGGCAGCTGGGACTTTTGTTTTCTGTGGATCTTGCTATGCTTATGCCATGACAGGCCATGATATGTACAAGAAGTATGCACCTCTCGGTGGTACTACGTTGATAGTGGCTTGGCTATCGCTAGTTATGTAATGCAATCCATACTTCACAGCGTCACCATTAGACAACAACGCATGTGTATCTGCTTTGTCTCAAACGGCTCAACCTGACAAAATATTTTTCACCATACTAGTCGTTCAAGTCGTTAAGCATGCTGCAGGCAATCCGGTGTAACTACACCGGAATTCTTGATACACAGATTGAGCGTAGTGTAAATAGTGATAAGATTTTAGCTCGTAGAGGTTTTTCATTGTAAAGCATCTGTTGTTAGCCTAATATCAAACTTTATGGATTTAATTGCTTTAGATAGCGTTTAACAAATGTTTTTTCTTAATAAAGTGTCTCCAGCACTTGCAGTTCTATCAAATACAAAACTGGCTATCATGTATGGGTTGTATACATACGGTACATATTTGATACAAACTAGACAGTGTAAAACATCACGTGGTGAATTTTGTCAGCATGCGTGGATGTCTGAATCTCTGGCTACCACAGAATTTCTACTGGTTCATACTTTTAGGACCAAACTAAATGTTCCAGTGGCATATCTGATGGTGCTCTGTTGATCTATGGATGCTTTCCAAAACCGAAAGATGCGTTATTGGACGTAGTTGTCACCCATCATTCATGAATAGTCAGTTCCTACAGCATATTTATAAAAATGGCATAAAGCATCTTCAGATGCATGTGGTGTTAACGTATGATGACAATATTAGTATGTAAGAGACATTCATCAAAGTCGAGCCGTTTTTTAATATTGTAACATTTCATCATATAAATGCGGGTATAAAGCTGTAATAACCAAAGCACGTCCTTGAACGTGTACTTAACATAATAATGTGGCACTGGGATAGGAGATATCCAACAATAAAATATACTAGCAGCACATGTGACATCGCGCAATGCAAAAGCAATTTCTTTCATCTGAAATTCTTACTGGTTATCCTGCTTAAAATCCAGAAGTTCCTTCAAGGACTGGGCTAACGTAACGGATTCGTCCAGCTTCCCCGCTTGCCTACAAGTAAAAGATGGACACAAAGTTGAATTGATCAACCTCCACTTCAGTAGAATTTGTTTGTATTTTAGAAGTAATGAAGTTATAAAGCTTACTGAAAACTACTAAGATATGAAAGGTTCGACTTACTTGGCTTGCTCTATAAGTTCACGAAGATTGATTATCTGCTGTTCAATAGGGTCGTCTACAACACGAACGTTTCGTACATCGCCTACCCAACCATCGCTTTTGATTATTTCAGCTCTTCTACCTTTCTTCATTTTGATGTCTTGAACAGACTCAGCCTTCAACTTTGCTAAATCTTCCTCTCCAGGTATGACAGGCAAACTAACTAACAAGTTTCTTATACTTATCACAGAGCTTGACCTTATTCGCTGCCGAAGAAGAGCATCACTTCCATTTTCGGAGGGAGAAACCATGATGGTTTTACTAAGAGTATCTACTTGTCCTGTTAATTTTAAAACATTTCCACGAATACTATTGGCTTGCTGCGTAGAATATAAGGACTCCCCAGCATTTAAGCTGTCCACAACTTTTTCCAGTTCAGGTACTAACTGCTCTGCCTGCTTAATCGTTTCTCGTAAACGCAAATGATCGGCGGCTAACTTTTTTCCCGACTCTGAAACTTCGTAGTTTGTTTTCCTTGTTTCAAGAATCTAAGAAACCAAAAAAACTTGTAGTGTGAACGTTCTTTACCTCTTTTTATGAAAGTTATTATCTATTAGAAGCTTTTAACTCACATTGGAACAGTAGGAACATAAGCGGAGCGTCACGTCATCTTTCTTGGACGTAACAGAATAGGAATTGGAATTAGGATGTGAACTTATGGTTTTAGTTAATATCTTGGCATCTTCTACACCAAGAAACACTGAGCAATCTTCGCATAAGACCGAGCCACACAGTCGGCAGTGATGTTTGCGTTTCAAAATAACATTGAAAGCTTCCGTACAATCAGGACATCGTGTGACGGACTTTTCGTCAATCCAGTTTACAACAGACTGTTCATGGGCTAAAATGTCAAATTCAATCACGAATGGCAGTGACATTAACAAAAAGTTAAGGTCATATGAATCCAATCTTTAACCGGATACCGGTATGTGCAATACCTTTGCGCTTGAATGGATCTTCAGGAAGACCATCACATAATTTATGGAGTCGGATGAGGAGCTTGTTTCCTTCCGCTGCGTACCTTTCAACTTTGGTCTTTCTGTGTAACCGGAATGCTTCGAAATGGTCTCTAAAAACTCCAGGCTTCTGCGGCTCATAAACATAATTAGGAGCTGATGCAGGTCCACTTGTAGACGTCCCAGGTGGCAGAAATGGATTCGTGCCTCCAAGAGACTGACTGAAATCCTTTGTTATCTTTTGCTTCGCAGATTTGATCAAATCTGCCAAACAGACGCCAATAAACGTTGGATCATGTCGAAACATTGCAAGAATAATTGAGGACTTTAAGCATTTCCCAAATTGACTTACCCTTCACAAACGATGAACTCTGATGGTCTTTCTCATAATGTCTTAGTAACTCCTCCGTACCATTGAATGTAGCATGACATTCTGCACAAATAAATCCTTCTCGTATGACATTTGAAGCACTCATTGTGCTTTAAAAGGCTCATTGACGAGTATTCTGACTAGAATCAACTAATAGAAATCCAACGAACGAAAAGCCATTAAATCTTAAATCCTATCGATTCTGATTGTGCGATAACAAATCAGCTTGTTATTTCGCGGTAGCTACACGTCAGAATCTAAAGCAATTTTTGCACATCGTAGTGTAGCTGACGACATCATGCAAGTTTGCAAAGTTCAGTCAAAGTTTATTTTCAGCTCTTTTTCTACAAAATTTGACGTAATTAACAATTAACTGCATAACGCTTAATCTTTGGGCGGAACATTGTGGAATTAAATTTGTGACAGGAATGGTGGGGGTTATTTTTGACGTACCCGCTTCGCATTCAAAGTTATCTTCATGTTTGAATTCAACCTTGGGGCACCTTGAGACCGTATTTTTACCCTGTCTGCTGTCCAGTCGTTAAAAACTGATTATTGCATACAAATGATGAACCGTTTTAAGCATGACAAGCCTGTCCGTTTCATATAAGAACAAAACCTTCTAGCAGTAAGAATTTGAAAACTTGTTATGACAGGATAAGGCCGGTGAAGATAAAAGACCGGGCATCAATCGAGTCCACCACAAACGTTATTAAACATAGCACTACACTCGACCTACCCATATTGCTTACTTGCAAAACCTAGCCTAACGGATGAAATTAGAATATGTTATAAAAACTTGTGAAAATCAGTAGAAACAGGAATGATTTAATCCAGCTTTCGGTCGCTTTAAAACCGTAAGGTTGTCCTGTGACCGTGTACAATTGATTTAGTCTTCGAAATTCGTTACCCTTCAGAATGCCAGTGACATCTGATCACAGTCCCCCGTTCAAAATTTGAGTTCTTACAATTTTATCACATTTCGACGAAATAAATATGTCCAGTTTTAGCAGGTAACATACATGCTGATTCAGAATTTGAATCCCTTGGATCTTAAATCTCGTCTGGCTTCTTCAATTTGTTCTTGGAGTTCCTTAGCCGCTTCAGGACAATCATTAAAGTTGATGGTTCGGTAAAACACTGTTGCTGCAGAATATACCTGTAAAAATAGCACACCGAAATAAATTTTAAAAAAATTGAAAGTAATTCAGAGGTGAACCGTAAATATTGTTCGAATCATCTGCTCAATGCAACAGCTCAAATTAAAAAACTTACCCCAAATAGAACAATCAGATGAAAAGGCAAAGGTAATATCACATAATGACGGAAAAAGGTTTCAGTGCTAAATGCTTGGAGTAAAAATATCCAAAAGCCCATAAAAACTGCTATTGCAGTTATAAACTGAGTTAGCTTGGTCATCTCTCCAGCACCACAGTAGCTAAACAACTCGTAGAAATGAAAGGAATCCAGTTGAGCACACAATTTACTGAACTTGAAACCAGATTTGGCAGATGTCAAAGAATCACCTCACTACTTGTAACCTCAAATATAATTTGGACAATCTTTGAGCAGTTTATTTAATGCCCATGACAAAATCGACTACACTCGATGATCTGTCCAGAATCAGAATATGTTTTGAAAAGAAAGATCAGTAGTTATCACGCTGTGCTCGCAGGAGGGCGTTGCCTGTACAAAAAAGAAATCTTGAGTAGGATGAATTGTGTGTCCGCGGCTTGGTGTTTTCCTCCGATAAACTCTCACCTGGAACATTATTGCGATAGAAATTAAAGAATGGGACCAGGTGTACTTCATTTGTGGCTTCGTACACGAAAAGACTATTTTGCTATTCAATCAATAAAAATTTTACCCACATGTCGCATCCTCAAACATGTAAAATCATGTACATTTGAATAAAAAGTTCGTGCTCTCAGCATAAGCACAGAAATTTCCGTCTTAGTTCCAGGTTATGAGCTTATTGCTGTAGGTAACGCGGCGCTATTGTTTGCCTCGAACCCAGAAGGAAATGTGAAAAAAGTGGCGAGAATAATGTGGAGATAAAATATCGATTTTCTGTTTCAACCCTTGAAAACCCAACACGTAACCCTTGCCTATGCTATAGTCTGCTGAAATTTAAAGCATTGATAAGTGAATGCATATAACTATCCTACAACATTCTCTCGTCAAATGGTATGTAAAGTTGGCACCTAAAAGTGCTAGCTCCCCGGCTTGGTGAATTGGAAACCAATACCGTTCAAATACCGTTTCACAACCGCTATGTTCATAGATTCTTGAAATTGGATCTTCGGGTAACCTTCTCTCTATAACTTGAAAAAATCCAAGGAATGAGCGAAAGTGGCAATGCAAGGAATAAAAAACTATTAACTTTAAACAACGGCAGATGTGTAATATGTGGAGGCAGGAAATGCAGTAACTACTAAAAAATATAGATCTATAGCTATTCGAAGAATATTTTCCCATAAAACAGAGAGCGGGAGCACTGTGTCCCCTCTGCATTGCCTGCTACTTGTCATGCATTCCCATGAATAAATGCGACTATTACAGCAAAATAAGCTAAGAGCTAATGACAACTGCTACTTATGTGGCAAGAGAACCTAACGGGAAATAACTGAAAAAATAACTATCACTTAGCCCCTAAAGTTTGTGTACAATATGCGTAGCTCATTGTGCAGATAAATTGGTCCTCGTGCTCTCCTTCCTATGTCCTGCTTCAGTCATTGATCAAATGAAGTTTTTTTTAGAAATTAGTCCATAGCACCTTTCAGCACTCACAGCATTTTGCTAAATCCAAAATTAGCTCTAAAACTTTTACTTTTTCCGCAGCTTTACTTACAATGAAAACTCATTTCGCCGATTGCAGTCTAGACTTTGAAACTAATAATGCCTCACGGTTTACTTCTAAGTTTCAGCAATCCGTAAAAATTAATCAAATAAATAAAGCACTTTCGAAAATAAATTATTTAGCTAAGTATGAGAAGGGAGCAGTTTAAGCTCTGGGATGTTACAAATAAAACTTTCTAACAGAATGAGCACCAAAAGTATACATTGCCTCTAGTAGTGGAATTGTATGGTGACAATTGTGTACACTGTAACCGTCCGTCACAAGTTGCTCGCTATTGCAAAAAACAAAAGTGTATCTCCCATGGCCGTTGCGTTGATTTGATGTGAAGGTCCTGCGATAGAAAACGGAAACAAACAATATTCATATAACGGTTGTTCTGAGGCGAAATGAGTCTGCTCATTATTGCATTACGTTCCCTCCAATAAGAATTAATTGCCCCTTTGCCATAAGCGTCCGCGTTGCGTTCATTCTATTATTTTACCTTCCGCATACCATTTTCCAGTTAAGCGTAAGTAACATCTTGGTTTGTTCCAGCCTGCCTCTGATTTTTTGGTTTGAAAATTAAATCCTTTCAGAGAGAAATGGGACCGTGTGACCTCTAAAATTAGCCGTTTTAGCCGTCCTAGCTGGTTATAATATTTTGTCTTTTTCCAACAACTGTTCCTGCTTTCTAGCTCTATACGATCCAAACTTGGACAAAACCATTTTTAACGCATGCCATGACAAGAAAATCTTGTGATTAAACTAATACTTTGCATCCTATGTGCTTTCCTTCGTTTTTCAGTAAATTTTTATAATGTCGCCAAACTTACTGACTAGGCATATAGGTGTGGTGGAATTTTCACACGGCGTCTCCGTCATTTGGCATCCAATGGCTCTCTAAAGGATCGCCCTAATTCCCACGCATTCAATGGAACCGTATCTGGTCAACGCTAGCTAGCTATCTGTAACTATCAACTGTTATTCGCTGGCTGTTATCAAAAATTGATTTTTGCAATTTTTCAATGAGTTTTTCTTGTTCTGGTACTCGTTTTCCAAAGAGACTTGATGTGGATAGAAAGGAAAACTGGTTCCAGAAATTGGGTTAGCTAGAACGTTCCCGGAACATTTGCTCAGCCGTGGACTAACATTACAACCCTTCCTCCCATTAGCTGCCGGTCCTGCAACCCGGGATCGTATACACTGCACCGAATATGGAATACCGTATGCGAGGTAATAGGATCAGGTATCTCCCCTCAAAAAAGCAAAGCTCGACACTTACCTGGGGGAAACCCAAGTCCCCTATTTGTTGCTCCCAGGTGGATGTTTTTTTTGCGACTTTTTATCCTCGATCAATAAAATTTTTTCAACCCTTTGATAATCTGTGACAGAATTTTTGAATCATCGATTTTTCAGTCGAAGAATCGTGTGAAGCCACCTCAGTGGACTTGTATGAAGGATCCTCATTCCCGATGATTCACCAGTCTCTTACAGACAATCTTTTCTGTAACTGAGAGCGGCGACACACATCTGTGACATGGCATCGTATCGTTGCTAGTCTTTGCCGTTTGAACGTACAGCACGGAATAAATTAGACCGAAATTTGAATTGCTAGAGAAGGCAATATGATGGAAATCACATACCCTGAGGGAGAGGAGCTCCTGCCAGACGATGATGTACTGGGGAGTCCACATTTGAGAGGAAAGAGACGTGAGCGAAAGGGCTAAATCTCTTTTGTATTAATTTTTATCGATGAGTTCAATTGCAAAGAGATGTGATTACTTGGATATAGCGAATGCAGTGAAGAAGGATGCGAACAGACTAAGGAGGCTAAAAGCACAAACCTCTCGTCGCATTCACCTCCACTTGTACTTCGAACAGGAAACCCACTTTGCAAGAAAAGATGGGAAGGAGTTGGAGGATTTTTACACAAGACACACCTGCCTATCCTTCCATCCATTCCGCTCCCCCATTGGTTTCTCATTAATGGGGTGCTATAAAATAAATTCTAATTGAATTCCCAGCAGTTCCTGGCCGTATATCGAGGAATGAAGGATTGGCGAGATTTTGTTTCAATCTGCTTCTCTTGATAGAAGCTTTCTTTCAAAGGTCCGCTTCGATTATTCTTGAATGCAAATGAAACGACAGACCAAGAGCGAATATTTTGATAAATTGAAAAGAGGCGTGCAAGATTTTGCGACAAGGATCAGAGAATCGACCGGCAGCGAAGTTCAACGGAACTCTCCTGCCTTGGCAAAATTACTTTTTATCTATGATGTGCATAAAAATTCCTACCTTTCTGCAATAATAAGGCAAAGTCCATATTTTGGTTTTGGGCATGTATGCTGGCCCATTAAATGCATCTTAATTACAGGACTGCACACATCATCAATTGATAGTAAGTTTCTGAATGATCAAAATTTCGATGCACTCTATTGTCTTTAAACACTAGTGTATTATTTTGGACCAGCTACAGTTAAATCGATCCTGCACTATGTCACGTAGCTAAAAATTTAGATAGTCCATCCCCTAAATCTTTGACTGTGCAGAATCGGGTGCGAAGTCTTGCTCACGCTCGATTTGCGTACATTAAGCTTGCAGTGATTTGATTTAAAAGGGTAGTCAGGATGAAAAATGTGTGCGGTGAACAAAGAACAAACTCAGAGAAGCTGAGTATGTGAAAAGCTAACGTACAAAGTAAATAATATTCGCCACATGTTTCCCTGAATGAATTATTTGGCAGCATACTCATGTCGGCGTTGTTATAAGGCAGTAATCACATGATTGCTCTCTTTGTTCTTGCCTACTCCGTCCCATTTCACTGCAAAAGTTACAAACAAGTTTCCATGGCTTCTCATTTATATACGTTGACTTGATCCGAATCACCCTTTCGATATCATGAGCTCACACTCCGTGACAATGGCAAATATGCGATAACTCGCCGGATTCTTACTCTGAATCCACCTCCCCCTGTTGTCTTACGGGGACATGAATGATTACTTGCCCTGAAATCCAAAAATTATTCCCAACACCGGAAGAAAATGTAACTGTTTGTCCCATTTACAAGACAAGCTTGAGGTTGAATTGGAGCGATTACTATTTAGCTTTAGCATCATCATGTGATCAATGATCAAGATTCTTTATGAGGGAGCCAATGGTTCGCCACCGAAAATGCAGATGAAAGAGGAGTCTACTAGTGAGATGAGAGAGGGAGACGCATATTTTCAAAAAACAGTTCTATGAGATGAATGTGCGTTGTTTTCGTATAGATAGATCCGGTAGTCAAACAAAACTCTCGTAAGTCCTCATAATCATGACCAATATTTCCGCCCTCCTGTTACACATGACTGGGGCAATGCAGTCACATTGAGTGTTTTCAAAAACATTTGTACCCGTATTTTTTACAAGACCAGACTCGAAAGCTATGAAAAAGTTAACACATGTAGACGAAGCCCTTAAATGACATGTTCCTTGATCTCGTGAACTCGAACAAACGGGCAGAATCCGACATGAGCTGATTCATTCATACGCCCTCCCTGCGCACATTTCGTACAAGATGATGGAAATGAGTTGTGGTATTTTTACCACCAGATTGGAAAATGAGCAATGTCGCTTTCCTCGGCGCTGTCTGGAAAAATCTCCTCCAACTGGATGCATGACGCTGGCTCGCCGAAAATGTGAAAATATCCCGCGTCGCCGAATTTCTGTAATTCACCGAAAGAGTTCACATGACGTTCCCACGATCTCTCCTTCAAGTTTTTTACCCTTTTCCTACTTCTCCTCTCTCCCCTTGTTGAAATGGATGTGAGGTTGGTAACGACAAGGACCGATTCCGGAGCTAATAACCGAATTCCGAGAGTGTAAAGGATTCACGATATTCGGAATGACGCGAAACAATCCCCTTCTTCTTCAAACAACCCTTTCTTCTCATAATTCTCAATCCTTCAACAACCAATACGTTATGCATCAAATGCGCTTCATCTTCACAGCACTTAGTCTTACATGTCATATTTCAATCGCCAGCGTAGCCAAATTTTCTGTCTTGCTCTCGCACAACATCTTGTAATTACAAACCCTATAGGCAGACAGTTCACTGTGTGCAAGTTGAGAATTGTAAATCTTCCTTCTCCAAGATGCTCCTTTCTGACAGGCACATGTGGAGAACTAAGGACAAAAAGACTCTTGAAGATACACCTAGAAATTACAAGGAATTTCAATGTTTAAAGGCGAACTTGAAAATTTGAAGCTAATTTTACCAAAGAAGGTGAGAACCAAGATGTCCTACCAGTACTCCCTCAAAAGATCCCGAAAATCCGCAACTTCATTTCTGCTTGTTGCAATATGTCATAATTACAGCTTCTGTGTGCAAGTAGTAAGGTGTAATATTTTGTCGGGAAAATGACGGATGCACTTTTTCTTGAAATTCGAAATCATCATCAATAACTCATTGTAAAAATGTAACAAGAAGCCGTAACTTTACTCGGGAACAGTAAACAATTTCATGTCACCCATCACACAAACGAAGCGAAACGAACCAGAAGGGTTAGAGGAAATGGGAATAAAACGGCAGATTTCCATACACTGCTTTTTGTGTAACGCGTTTCATAGCTCACAGACGCACAGTCTAGTTAGTCTTTCTGAACGCATTCAACCGCAATGTTTAGACGGAAAGCCGCAGGAAGGTAATACACACAGTCGCCTCATATCCTCAAGTACATGTTTATGCATCTTGTTCGGCACCTTTGCTGCTTTTTCCAGCTTTTCACGCCTCGTTGAAGCTTCTTTCAGAGTTAAGAATACACAACCGCCTTGATACTATTCCTACTCCTAACTTAAGGCTGAAGTAGAGTAGAGAAAATAAATCATCTAGCAGTGCCGCTTTCGTTGAAGCTATACATGGCCACACGTTTACTTGGTGTTCATGACATTATTAAAATATGCGGTTGCCATGGAAATAACTTGGAGACCAATGTTATCATCCTCAGAATTCAGAATTTTGTGACGCCAAGTACAAGTTCGTCCATTGAACAAAAAATCCTTGGCCGACAATAAGACGTAGTCCGTCCTCTCCTGAGAAGTTTAGCTCGTGTATCTCACGCTGAAAATGTTTTATACTCTCATCAGTTCATCCGTCCTGTGTTTCTCCGCCTTGTGGCAATTCACACGACCTAACGCATTTTACAGGAAAAGTCTACATTCTATGCCGTGATTTTATTCGCTCTTGACCATATTTCAAACGAGGAAATGGAGAAAACGTGCACGAATCTCTGCGCAATCCCCTGCGGTCAATTAGCATCGGCCTATGAAGTAGGAAACCCTGCAAGAACTGCACCTACCCACGCATACCTCGTTATCATGACTCCTCCTCTTTCGTGGACTAATTTACCTGTGATTTGAACTTGTTGAAGGCCTGATGACTGAATGCATTAAAACTCATAGCTCTCGTACCATGGTCAATGTTACACCTGACTTGCATAGGGTATGAGATGATTCTTTTGTGGTGATACATGGAGGGTGTCGATTACACCTTGTGCCATAAAATCTTGAGGATTTGGGCAGCCGATGGCGCAAAATCCGATAATTTCCTCAAAACCTTTCAGTGAACTGTGAAATTTTTAAAATACTCTGCTTTTCAACAAGGGAAAACAAGATCCCTTTCCCCTATCCCACGAGTTCAGGAATTCTTTAAAGCATCTCTAACAAATTGCCTCTTTGCAACCAGAAGCCAACGTTTGAGGACAGCTCATGAACTTACGATGGGAATCCCCGAATCTGGAAAATAACATTCGACCTTGCCCTTTAAACTCACCGTTCCCTCGTGTGGGATCCTGAAAAGAGCTTGAGCACATGCTTTCAAGGACAGGATTTTCATAAAACGTTAAGTATTAAGTGAAAGATAAAGTATAAAAGAAAGCTTCATCTTTTTACTTAATGAAGACTCGTCTTGACTATTTGTCGTGGTTGCTTATGCACTTGATTTCTGGCACCGTATCTTGATTTTGGTTTGACTGGTGTTACTCGCTATACGATATCAAGTTATATTATTTGGCATTTCTGACCTGTCTCATGGGAGGCTCTTACAATTGAGTATATGCTCATAGTACATGATGTGTGAGCATGAAAGAAAATCCTACAATTCAATTTCTGAAGATGAGAGCCTTATCAGAGCAATTTAATGGAGGACAATAAACACAGGCTATTTTTCTGCCATTTATATACATTTTATGTTCTTACAATTTGGATGGTTTCATACAAAGGAGGTGCGCTCCGTATAATGCACCTAGTCTGATTGTGAGAACATACGCAAAAAAATCCTGGATTTTTGCAAGGCAGATTTTTAGTCCAGAACAACAAATTTAACATCACTGAATCTCTGCAAGTTCCAGCCTACTTTGAGTCAATAAACGCAGGCCGAATGCAAGCTTTTTTGACTGAATGAATGAAATCTCTTATCGGACGGTATTATCAAGCACCTTGTTTTGACATTAAATACAGACACTTTGGAACTCCAGATTTACAGAAACAATTAAAAAGGCGAAATTCAGTCTCTAATCTGACTGAGGTGGTTCCCATTCACTTCTTGACAATTCCCAGCAATCGCATCATCTATGTACATTTATAATGCAATGCTAGAGTTGTATAATTCTTCCAAAATAGCAACATTCTACAAGGATACAATGATTGTGGGATTCATTTGCTTATTATTGTCCCTTATCTAAACGCAAAAAACTTCCACGATATAAATATATGCACGTTTCTCACAAGCACCTAACATTTGAACAGCTGCTGGAATCGAGACCTTAATTGCAACGTGAGCATAGCTTACGTAGAATTAAGTTGCACTTTTAAAACTTTTCATTTTCTTTTAAGTTTCTTCAGGATTAAGTGAAGTGCGAGTCGCCACGCCACTCTGATTGCATAATCATCACAGCTTGTACGAACAAAGTGAGCGCTACTGACGTTTAAACTCCTCATTTTCTTTTAAGTTTCTTCAGGATTAAGTGAAGTGCGAGTCGCCACGCCACTCTGATTGCATAATCATCACAGCTTGTACGAACAAAGTGAGCGCTACTGACGTTGAGTTTTTGAGTGATCGCGTACTATTTTGCTTTGCTATGGCGATGAATTATTTTACGTAACGGGATTTTGTTAAAAAAACGGAGGGATACCTGCAGGGATGTGATTACTTTGGAATTACTGGAACGTCACAGGTATGCCTGTTACTTTCTTGCTCTGGCCTTTAGGGAACTCAAGCCGAGTTCTTACACATGGAATTAAAGCGACAGATTGGTGACAAAGCGGACCTAAAAGGCACTTATCTTATAAGGTGTTGCAAATGATTCCTCCATCGACTTGGCATAAAGTTGCGAGATATTCCTCTTGCCTCCCACTCAAGTGAACCGAAATATTTAGCGATTTGTTTCAAAAAGGAGAGCAGCGCCAGGAGCCGATGTCAACAAAGGAATTTGTAGACGGAAAACGTAGAGTATTTATCCGCGTTTTCATGCCTTGCATATGGCGAACAATAAAACAGAACCTTTCCAACTCAGAGTATTAAATCAATACAGAATGGAAAAGGTCAGACAAGAGCATGCGGCTGCTGTTCGGAAGTAAATAAGACGTTAAGAGGAGGATATATGGAGGAAAGCTTGCGGAAGAGACGGGCAAGTTTCCCGATTCACGTAGCATCTTCGCAGGCGTACGTGCCCCGATAGCGAAATGGCAGAAAAGAAAAGGGCAATTATGTGAGGAAAGACATGGAGAGATCAAGATAAGGAGTAAAACAGCTCAATTATTTAAAAAAGCCACAGAAGCAGACGATTAGGACGGTAATATGGTGGAGAAGTTGAGTTAATTTTAGCCCGGCTCGCAGATTAATGGTAGAGTCAGTGCAGAAGGAAAAGTAATTTTTCCAGAATGACACAAATTTTAATGAGAGATTTTTGAAGGATCACTGAAATAGCAGCAGTTTACATCATTGCGGGTCGAGGGCATGCGGTAAAAAGATTGAGTTTTACAACAAGCATTATTCTTCTCAGCCTCGTGTAATCTTCCGTTAGTTTAGGAAGCGAGTAAAAACCACGAGTGGGAAGAAACATCATTCCATTTTCTTGTTGTTTTGTTCCACTGACTAAAATGAAAACAGTGTCGTGTGTCTACTTCCGAGCTTTACTGCATTAGTCTACCTGTCTCCCTTTCTTTTATTGACGTCAGACTGTGAATCCAAAAACACACGGAACACGGATGAAGTTTTTGCAGAAGCTTGAGTGCAATACGACTGTATTTAGCTTGAAATCCGGGATTTAAATATAAAATATTCTACTTGATTCAAGCACTGCAAGCTGCTGTATTGGATAGCATTAACTGTGTCTCTAAATCAAATTGTGCCTAGGAGCTAAAAAACTGTTACAGGTTAAGAATAGTGGTTCGGGTGAAAAGAAGGCGTGTGGTAATGAATCGTAGTTGAAATGAAAGGATTTGAAGAAAAACGTTTCTTGTAGTTCTTGGCTAATGATGTGTGAGAGAAAGGCAGGCCGTGAGCAACTTTTTCTGGAGCAAATTTCAACTTAACGAACAAACATCGATGTGCAGCTAGATGAATGCAACATTTTCGCCAACATTTTCCCTAGACGCAGAAGAAGCATGCTGGCCAAAGGGAGAGTAATTTGGTGCACGCTCCGGTTTTGAGTTTGAGCCTCATTGGCTCGGCTTCAAGAATGCCGACATTACTGTTTTCGTAAAAAGAAAAATAATTTTTACATGCAACTGCTGACAAATTCGTCATCTTTCGCAGGCTACAGTGGCCGGATAGTTAAAATTGCGGATGCACAAATCATCATTGCATCATTGCATTTTACCGGATGCTTTTAGGCCAAGGTTGAAGACAAAGTTGAGGAATTCAAAAAATTTTACTTCGTATCATGTGATTTAGCTGAGAGAAGTAACACTTTGGTTTCATTGCTGTTAGGGATGAATTTAATGGAATACTGTCAATAAAGAGGCTTAGAAGAAGAGAAAAGATCGGGGCGCCAAAGGTGTCGGAAATTCTATAAATTTAAGCGTTAGTAGTTTTTGCCAAAAGTTGCTCACATCTTTTCTTTTAGAACTTTGCAAACAGTAGGAATAAGAAAATTAATTGTTTCATGGAAGTACTACTTTTCAAGCCGAACCGTTGCCTAGTTTGAAATGAATTATTATCAGCCTTAATGTTCCAGTCAGTGTGTAAAGTAATTGAAAACCGTACCCGCGTTTAAAGTACTTTCAAACTTGCTACCTCAAGTACTGGCTCAGTTGCCTCAGCCGTCTGCCTATCTCCAAGTTGTAATTTTTGCAAAGATTCAATTGACTGCGAGAATGGATGTGTTCCTCAACGCATGGAAATGCATCATCTAACATAACGCCAGCTTCGAAACTTACCGCACCAGGGTCTTTCCTTTCAAATAGGCATTTACGCGATAAAAAAGCTAGACGGTCCGGCCTAGCCTAACCTACCTTTCTCATGGTGCTAGTTTTTGTGGCAAATAAAATTTTACAGCGGTCAGGGTCCATCGTCTGAGCAATTTTCCGGTACTGTTGATTCCAAAATAGGAAATGGGTAAAAGTCTTCTGTTCGCAATTATTTCGCCGTCGTTAAATTCAAAAAGAATTAGGTTTTGCGGTTCTTGAAAACATTTATTGCACAAGTAACGGCGTTCGTACCGCCTTAGCACTTGAGCAATTGCGATTGCTTGTGCCAATAGGGGCTCATTTCGAGACAAAGTCTGAGAGACGACCCCACTGCGATATTCACTTAACTCATAGCTGAGTATCGAGAGAAGCGCTCTACTGGAGAACTTGTTAAGTGTTGCGCCATATCCTTAATTGAATTACGAGAGAGAGAAGCATAAGATGCAGCTACAAGGAGGAGGAAAGGAAGGACGTGCGGTCTATGCTCTTCCCCGAGTGCAAGTTCTCATTAATTAGTCGGTTGACTCAGGTGAGCGTTATAAAATGTAATTTTTAGGAATGCAGCGTCGGAAAAATTCACTAGCCAATGAGCAGAGTGAATAGCGTAGGGGAAGTGAGCGTTTCCTTGTCGGCTAAGACCTTAGTGCTATTTGCCGGCAGCGCCGATGAAGCAAATCTTTAGAAAGATTAGACACGGTGAGTAAAAACTTTAGCACCCCCTCAGCTTAATCCATTTATCAATTTCTTTAGTTCCAAGCAATGGTTGCATTAAGATCGGACAATTGGTTTGACACCGACCAAGTGCAAAGAGAGGGTGTAGTCAGTTCATGCAGGATGGAAGCAAGCTGTTGGGAAAACCACCAAGAGGGAAAAATATTTATGGAAAGTAAAAAATCACACTTCAGCCCTGCATATTGACTAAATTTCTTCATCAGACACACTTGAAGAAACTTACACCAAATGAGGAAATGCACAGGTATCCCCGAGGGACCATCATTTGTTTGATGTACACCTGTAATCAACAGGTACTCTGAGAAAGCCCGAAGCTGTTTCTGTATACTCGTCGTGTTACCGAACGTGGTCATGGCATTAGTGTGAATGCATTTAAAGACAACGTCGCGTAATTATAGTATATTTTCCGACCATTTAGCATGCATGATTTCATGAATCCTGTGTGAAAGAATCGCCATAGAGCGAGCATCTTGCCCCAAGTGCAGGCAATGAGTTAGAGGATGAGCATTCTTTTGTTTTAGGAGGTGTCTGCGAATTTTTTGCATCTCTCAGTCTCTACATGTACAGGAAAGGGTCTTTTTTCAGGGATGATTTATCCTGCAGCGAGCAATAGTCTTTTTGAGCTTGAAAAATGCGAAACGTCCACATTATGTGTAACCGGAGTTATTTATGAATCCCTCTCCTTTTCTTGCGTATTCGATTCGGATCGGCTTGTATGGTCATGGCTCTTTCCACTTCTTACCTCCTGTACTTAAAAGCCTCAAAGCTCCTCCTGAGAGAACAATTAATTGTCAACCATGTGAGATGAGCTATGCATAATAATGATAAGCGTAGGATATTGCGCTTGGAGATTTTGGTGCCTACGATGGGAGACTGGTTACCAATATTGGCTAGAGATTGTCTCAAAGTGATAAAAATAGACTTTCTATCAAGATTCACATACTAGCGTTCATACCGACTCCGGTAATACGGTCCGTGAGATCCAGCTCTTTTCCCAAGTATCCAAAGAGTGTGAAGCCTTGTTGAGACTAATAAAATTGAAAAAGTCATTGTACTTGGCCGGGGCAGCCGTAACAGGCAGGCATGAGTGTACATTCATTCAAGTCTTGCTAATCTGACGACTGTTTGTTAAAAAAGATGAGATTTGGAGAAGGATGCCTGTACGAAATGGATTGGGCTCTGTCCGGTCAGAAAGATAAATTCAATCACATTCGAGTACAAGCAAAATAGAGATGAGGCTGCGAGACTGACGGAGAGGACGCGCGAGGATTGTTGTAATCAATATCGAAAGTCCAATAATACATTACACAGCTGAAGAGGGTCTAATGTTTATGCAGACATGGCTGCTGCAGTTTTGAGGCTAGTATTTACCATGACAGGATGGTCAGATCGGCCGATGGACTTGCATATGGTCCGGTGGCAGAGGGAAATGATTTGTACGTGCATTATGATGAATCCGTTTGCTGACAATCAATTCATATATCAATAAGAATCCGAGGGAGAAGCTGCCTTCGCAACTGGCATGCAATGAGGCGAATCTCATTGGACAAAAAATGTTATTCTTTCGAGTAATTCACGTAGCTCGGGATGATGGAATCGATGAGACTGCGTGTTGCTAAAACGTACATGTGTACGTTTACGTTGGCCTGTCTTGCGCGCAGATGAAATGACGAATGTATATTCTAGAATGTAAACCTTTGGCAAAAAGAATTGATTGATTACGCTGTACAAAACGGCACAAGTGAGGACCAAAGGAGGATGAATCTTGTTTTAAGCCTTTCCATACAAGTGCTTATTTTCATAGTTAGCAAGAGATTTCAAGGGTTATTTTTTATGAAACGTCCTCTCTCTCTCTCCTTCTCTTACCGATGGATGACAACTGCCCGTACCCAAGTTTCGAGCCCGAGGAAGCGCTCCCGTCACCAATTTTTAATCCTTTTAGATTCACGCCGCAGTCAAAGTTTTAAAACGGCTTGAATATCCCCG
The DNA here is from genome assembly GCA_009872375.1 of Sminthurides bifidus. Classification (NCBI taxonomy): domain Eukaryota; kingdom Metazoa; phylum Arthropoda; class Collembola; order Symphypleona; family Sminthurididae; genus Sminthurides; species Sminthurides bifidus. Next base: position 1,380 of record VRMD01000688.1, on the reverse strand, counting down.
TTTTTAGTTGCCGGTTTCGCATGGTTCACAAGAGAAAAGTTTGAATTTAAGAACAGAGATTAACATGCTCCGAGCCGGAATTTAAGTGTCGCTCAATCTGCCTTGCTTGATTGATAACTTTTTACCGATAAATGCAATGTAGAGACTCTTTAAGCTCCATTGCCGTAATCCAAACACGCTTGGTTGAACGGGAGAGGTGTGTGTACGTTGCGCAGTACAATAATCGCTTATGCTGGTTAATTTTATAACTTGATTGAGCACCAATGCAAAAAATTAACGGGTACCATCCCAACTTTTCTTGCTGCCATTGAAAATGTTGGTAAAAGTCGGGAGTTGGTTTACGTGATGTGAGCTATGGATTTAGGAGAATCTTTTGGGAGATGCGGAAACGATGAGAGACAGACATTCGTTCAAGGGGTTACGCAGGTTATGCTTTGTCAGCCATCGAGAAGATTCTTCAAGAGGCGAACATACAAAGGACAATGAAAAGCTTGTGATGTGAGTGGGCAGGACAAGTAAAGATTGCTTAAAAAAGTCTCGACTTTACCAAACTTGGCTTAAGATAAAGAGAGAATTGAAATGGAGGAATCTATTTACCGTCTATTAGACTTTTGTGCATAATATTCCAAGATAAAGATTCCGTCATCTCGGTCGTCATCTCTGTCTATCCATGATCGTGGAGAATTGTGAGGGATTTCTCCAAAGAAGCATCCAACACATTCAACATGATAATAATAAACGCATATATCACTGTCTCGCCGTCAAAGGATTTCTTTGGTTTCAAAAGGAGGGGAGTAGCTCTCTTACACTTAAGACTGGATCTTCCTCCTTCCATGTTTCCATCCGAATTCACCTTGTCTTCTCTGCCGTCACTTTCGGCAAATGCCATGTATGTATGCATGTTGCCCACAACCTTCAAAAGTCGAACAAATATCGTATTGTACACAAATTCTAAATTCTTCACTGACAAACCAAACTCTACGATTCTCGCTCTCGACATTTCTTGCTCAGGTTTTTTACATTGCTCCTTCATGTACTTATGAGATGGATATTTCTTTAAAATAAGATTCATCACTCATACTCCGGCTGTCCGCTTCGTTTCATCACTCTTTTTCTGACCTCTGTAATAGAAAATTTAAATGAAAACTCTATTTAATACACCGAGAAGAGACTCTTAATTCAGTACTTGTTCACCTCCGAGTCTCCAAGGGCCTCATGCTAAGGCAGGGAAAAAATATTTTTTATGCATTTTCAGTAGGTAGAATACAGCTGCAACAGATGCGAGCAGCTGCACCTTGGATGAAGTAACGAAGGCCTGCACGAATATCCTTTGGTTGCTTTCACTCCTTTCACTATGAAGGATTTTTTTCCTCCTACTTC
>VRMD01000687.1:0-22815 GCA_009872375.1 Sminthurides bifidus | reverse complement strand
AGATACCGTGACCTGCCTTCGCCATTTTGTGAAAAACTGTAAGCGCTTCATAAAAGCTATTCTAAACCGGTTATTTTCATTCAAGCAACTCACTCGGCCCAAGAAATAGGCCAGGTTTCTATGCATGCAAAAGGCTCTATCCCCCGATTTTTCTTGCGATCCCTCTTCTCGGGCCATAAACAGCAACTTAAAATTAGTACTCTACTTTCACGAGATTTAAAGCTATCTCAGCAAGTGATGACAACTTATGCCATTTAAATGCAAGCTTGAATTCTCTGCTTAAGTAAGCATTTATGCCGTCTGTGTTCCACAAAATAATCAGTTTCTTGCCATATCCTCCTTCGTAAAATTCTGGCACAGGTATTTCAGCCTTTTTTGGACATTCAGCAACTTCGATCTGCACAGAAATAATGAACAGGAATAAAGTTTAGAAAAAGGTTAATTTGGAAAGATAGTCTAGCTTTGGTTCAGGAAATGGAATATTTTGAGTGAAACGTAAAATTGCGACGCTCTATGTCAAGTCATGTCGCCATGACTATCAAGAATAGACAGTGTATCCGGTCCCACCCATGTTGGTCGCATTTAAATGGCTGGTTTGTGTTTTGTGTACTCCTTTAATTCGATTAGCACATACCATTCTGCATGTCTGATACCAAACCTCGTGTTTTTGCAAGCCATCGTTTCGGAGAGAACAAGAAACACAGCTACGGTACCGAATACCACATGACCACACCCATGAATTATTTCTGGCGAAATGGTAAAGGTCAGTCCTACTTCCAACGATGGATGATGGAGCCATTTGTCACATGATTTCTTTAATTTCATAAGCTCAAGGTTCGTTTGAATAACTTGCGAAGTGTAAAAGTACAAAATAGACCCGGACTTGCTTCCAACAATATGGACTCATACTAATGAGCTCCAAATACTGGTGGAAGACATTTACATTAGCATCTTGCAGATGATCGTGGATAGTGAAAGCATAACGATTTGCCCATCAGCACCGAGTGGATCGTCCAAAGCCTGGAACGTACGGGAGATGACTTGAGATTAGATGAGATGAAAAATGTTTTGTTTGGTTCGGCATCAGTAAGTGATACTTCCTAGGAAGTTTGCCAAGGATGAAAGCAGGAGCAGAATGTGGGGGTGGGGCTAGGAAGAGTGTTCCGTAAGTTTGTAAGTGAAATCTATGGATGTTTCAGTTGTTTCTGCTAGATTAGTTCTGATAGCACAAAGTAAGAGAGACAGTTACTAGCTCTGAAAGCATTATTTCGCATTGTTCACTGTCTTGCTTTGCTGCGCAAGGCGTGTAACAAACGGGGGAGAGCTGTAATAACTGTAACAGGCTGACTGAGCTGATTACAGCAACTGTTTGATGTGTGTAAGAGGGGATATGAGAATTTATTTCGTCCCGCTGACCATTCCCTTGTCCAAGAGGTCTAGGCTGCTACATACTATTTATATAATCGGTCCCACATCCTCTAGCACGGGAGCTCCGACGTGTGGTTCGGTAAAGGTTTCACTTACCCGCTGAAATGCCTTTGATACGGTGCGAGACGGAGTTCGTGGTAAATATTTTGAAACAGCAGGTTCGTAAGCAAAGCTGGTGGGACATAAATTGGCTGAAATAACTGGAAGGGGACAACTTAATCATGTTGAGCTGGAAGCAATTACTAAGGGTATTGATCCAAATGGGAGAGTCTCCCGGGACGTGCTTTTTCATCTGTCGCGAAATCAGCCATAAAAGTTTTGCGTTTCCAAGCTCATTGAGTCATGTTGTCAACGGGCAGGTACATGTATATTTGACAATTCTCCAAGATAACAAGTTTCACTCGGCTACAGCATGTGCTTCCGATGAGAGTTGAAACCGAAAATGTGTCCACGAGTTCCAACCTAGGATCAAAGGTATTTGGAAAGAGGGGGAGAGTCCACCGAGTCGGAGCGTTGTCATGCAGTGTTTTATTAAATGGCTAAAGTTAAATAATGCACAGGAATACACTCAATTTGTAAACAAAGTGTGCAACTTTCTCCGCGTCCTCCCTTTATATTCGCCAGCTGCATGGAAGCTGGGCTCCCGAGTAAGGATCAGGTAGACTATTTTCCATTTGTCCTAGTCATCTGGAGCAACCGCCAATGCGTCCACAGACTGAAAAACATACTCCTTGTGTTTTTACACAAGCCCACAAAGAAGAAAAATTCCTTTGAATTTGTAAATTCAAGTCTGCAGAACAAGGTCTCAAAGTTTTCCCAGGAAACCACAAGTTTAAACTTACTGTAAATAAGTTCTTCTTTAAAAGCATCGTTTCTTCCAAACCTTGCTCAACAGTTCTTATATGCTTAGTGCATGGAGAAACTGGTCCCTAAGATAGTCACAAGTTAGTGTTAAAAAAATCTGCTTTCTTATAGCCACCTTTAGCATATAATTGACTACAGCAATAAGTCTTTGAGTTTACAGGGGGTCGTACACACGTTGTTGTGTGGTTAAAAAACCTCAAGTTGATTGTTTTTGCCTCTCGCCGTAAATCGGCCAGGTAGAAAAATAAATAGCACCCTATTTGTTAACGAGCAGCGAAGCGATTTATAACAACGTTAAGGAACTGAACCTGTGATAATGGAGAATCCTGACATTGATTTTATTTGTTGCGCCTGTCTTGACACACGGCCTTGGACAAGTGGTCTCTCTCGCCTTCCACTTTGACAGAATGAAAGGAGAATCAACAGATTGATGTGAAGCGTGCCTTTTGTGCAATAACATAAGACTCGAGATACTACGTAGAGGCCATTCCGCCATTCGCATTCGGAATTGCTGAAATTGAAGAAAGAACCCGCAACTGTAAACTAGACACAGTTGATGTAATCACGAAGTCATTTGTACACGTAAACGCATCTGGCAACTCACAATCAATTAGCTCTTTGGCAAACCTTAATTTTTAAAGCTATGTCTTCATTTAATTTTAACCTCCCTATTAAAATATTAAAGAACAGAGTATGTTACAACCAACATTTCCGAAACCAACGTCATACTTCCAAATTCAAGGATCAAAAATGCCTCTAATCAACAACAAGAGCTACATCATGAAGCAATAAGCGGTCCTTATTGAGCCTCGGGGAGTTTACCATGTCCGATGAGACTGACTTTTGTAGCTGCTGAGGACTCGGTGAGGACAATTAAATTTGAAAATTTTCGCTTAGGATTTCTACGTAGGCTGGAATTATTATGGAGAAAGGTAAAGAAGCAGATGAGGTCAAAGGAATTGCTGATTAGCATATGGAAACGCTTGATTACTTGACACTTTGATTATTGTTTTCATCCGGACTTAAGTATCCTGCTGAGAATGAGAAAATAAGAAAACAATGTCTTCAGAAGATTTAAATCACAACCTCCTTAGTCATTTGTAGAACAAAAACGTTCAACTTGAACTTTTCCACACTTTTACTTTGAACAATCCTTGTGAAAATTAATAAGATGGAATTGAAAAGTGGGATTAAAAGATGGAAAGCAGTCCCAACTTTCTATGGTTGGGTGAGAACCGGCTGTGGAGAACGAAGGACAAGATGGGCGTTTCAGCAGGTACTGCATTAACCAGTGGTAATTTTTCCTTTTCTGGCTTCTCCATGTTGGTGTCAACGTACAGGTTCGCTGGTTTTTCGATACTTTTTGTCGTGAGAAGCGTGGCCATTCGGTGAATGAATGATAGAGTGCTCAGCTAAACGCAATCTTCCTTGAGGCACCGGAAAAGAATCAACGCGTAAGTCAGCCGATGCAACGAATGAACCGTGCAGACATCCAGCAGCCAATCTTCTTTTAAGCCTCGACTCTTACGACCCCGAAACCTCCGGATACCTAAGCTTTCTTTTTGATTCTTAGAGAAAGATTTCGTTTGCTCAATTCTCTCAGCCGGAAGGCATGTTAAGATGAGCAACTACGCAAGAAGGGTTGGGAACTGGAGAAAGAATGAGCGTGAGAAACTGGGAAAAGGCTTGTTCGTCATTCCAACGACGGATTTCCTTATCTTGACAATTGTCAACTATATTTTTTCATCTCCGCTCCCATTCTCGGTCCTTATCTTGCTGCGGAAAAGACCTGAATGGGGATAAAATACTGGAAACCATCCACTTGATGTACCGATCCTCATCCTATTTTCTAACCAGGCTTCCCTTCGTCATCTACTACTTGACTACCAAGAACATTAGTCTCAGTGCCCTCTTTTCTACTTGTGTAAAAGAGAGCCACTTGGATGAGTGTGCCATTGTTCCGCTTTCAACTTATGGATAGCATTTTTGGTGCACACTTTTTGCGAGTGTCATGCTCCTTTCACTATTTTCAAAACTATAGTTGATGACAGCAAAACGGGTGGTAGATTTTGCAGCCTTAAAATTCACTCGTAGTACTCTTCCCCGTTGTGAAAAACACGGTAATGTTTAATGACAATACGGTCAACTTCATTGCGAAACACTGCAGTTGCAAAGATGCGGAATACTGTGGCTCAAAGCCCCTTTATAAACACAAAGAAGGGGGTTTGCCACAAATCCAGTCAAATCTTTGGACCCTATACATTTCGAACAACTGCACAACAAAGATGCGGAAAGAGATTTTATCTGTCAGACCGTCAGTCATAGGGAAATTTATAGGGTGTGTCTCAGCTTAACTTTTCTCCTTCGTTAAGCAGTGAGCATTTGATGACGAAATAGGTCACTGGAATGAATTACCAATTATGCTGCCCGGCCAAAATGTTGTACTCCCTCCGTCTCATGCCGTATGTACCGGGCTTACGGTGGTTGGGCACGAGCATGATCCACCAGCATCTTTTAGGTCTGTGTTTTCATAACCCGGGAAACGCAATAATGCATAAGAGAAAGAAAATTCGTAATTTTTTCACAGTGGCACATTCCCATCAAGTTATCATCATACTACAATTTGTACCATAGAGAATTTAGTGCATGCAGTTAATTAATGCATGCTTGGAACAGCTATGGGAGATGCAGAAAAATACGACCGATAACCAACCTCGTTGATCGCAGGGAGCAAAAGACGTTTCCTTTTTCATTCGATCTGGGACCGAAAGAAAATGCAAGTGAGCGTAAACTTGACGGAAGTGCAATGGCATTTTTGTTCTTCCCGTGTGTTTTCATAACCCGGGAAACGCAATAATGCATAAGAGAAAGAAAATTCGTAATTTTTTCACAGTGGCACATTCCCATCAAGTTATCATCATACTACAATTTGTACTATAGAGAACTTAGTGCAGTAACATGCATGCTTGGAACAGCTATGGGAGATGCAGAAAAATACGACCGATAACCACCCTCGTTGATCGCAGGGAGCAAAAGACGTTTCCTTTTTCATTCGATCTGGGACCGAAAGAAAATGCAAGTGAGCGTAAACTTGACGGAAGTGCAATGGCATTTTTGTTCTTCCCGGTCTGTAATATTGCTATATTAAAGTCCTTTCCCAGACACGTCCGGGAGGAAAGTCCATTTCCACTGGGAATAAAAAACTTGGATAATCCCAGTGCAGTGAATCGTGCAGAGGAATTTTTCCGCCTCGCAGTATCCGGTGCAATATGATGCGGAAAATACATTGTTCAGTAGTGCAAAGGATGCAGCATCAAAAGCCGCTCTTGATGGATGCAATTATAATGAACAGAATTTATTGCATTCTTTTTCTTCACTGCATAAAAACTTCTAGTTCTCTCGCAACCCCTCAACTTTATTCTTTCTGGGCTGCTGCAGTTGGCTGCAACTCAAACTTTTCCTGTGGCCTTGCACCAATCACTGCAATCTGTTCATCGAGTGCAAAAAATCTCCGAATAAGTCACATATTACGTAACGCAGAGGGTGAGATGAAGAAGGATCTCATCCACCTCATTGCCTTACCTCCATCTTTTATGGCTCACTCCCTGTCTCAAGGACTGTGCTGTCGGTGACATAGAAGCGATCGTCTGATTCAACTATGATTGATTATCTTTTCAATTTTCTCCAGCTGATGAAGCGATTCGTAGGAAAGGTTCTTGAATTGGAGGTTATATTTGCAATAAAGTTGAGTTGTGTATCACTAAGAATTGCGATTCTTGGAAAAATTCACCCAATATCGGAATCAATGAACTCATGTCAAAAGGAATTGCATTTTAAAAGTACGCAATCTACAGCATAAATCTGCAGCACATGAAAGAAACGTGCACCAAAGAAGTCAAGTCACCCATCTTGCGGAAGTGTAGAAAGTGAAACCTAGAAACTCCCCTAGAACGTCTGCAACGTACGGAAGATTAGGAGAAAGTACATGAAACTAAGGCGCTAGATTGACGTGCACAGATGGATGAGATTGTAGTAGGATATTGGATGGTGAGAAAGCGGAAAGAAGGAAGATGTTGAGCTCGTGTAGTAGTTGTACTACCTAGTTGTAGATGGTCAAGCCGCGGAATCTGATGAGATTGGTTTTCCTTCGCAATGTGGTCGAATGATTGGGCTAGTAACCAGCCTCCAGTTTGACCGTATAAGCTGTTTCACGTGTAGATGGCAAGCAATACAGAGTGGTTATTTGTGCATGCGGTATATTCAGAAAGCTAGGTTGCGGTATGTTTGTACCCCCACTTCTTTCATTCCTAATGACATTGCATCCAAAAGCTTTGCTCGGTGTAAATACATACTGGATACGAAATTAGTTCTGTGAACTCGATCCAGCCAGTCAGTAAAGAGCTAACATCCAGTGAAAACCAGCGAACCAAACTGGGCATTGAAATCCTCTTTGACTTCGTGGTTTACACTGCTTGGGTTACCAAGACAACCACATGCTAAAACGAAAGATGACCAGAGAACCTTTATGAATTCAAATCTTTTAGATTAGATGGGCTACACCCATACCTCTCCGATTTTTGTTCCACACTACTGCTAATGTGACCTTGATCATATTTTTACAACTGCTGAAATCCTTTAAACCTTCTTGCCATGAACCTGGCCTCAAAAATGAACTATATAAGCAGAATTTCGTTAAAGCTACGAGGGAAATTCTTGTGGGGGCCTTACGATATTCTGAAAATCCTACTTGCAAAGTAAATAGTCGAAACATATAATCAAAATAAAGAACTCTTAAACTTTCCGTTCATGTGTGGTTTCAGCAGGAATGCATTAATTAAATACTTGTGACGGGAAGGCGGTAACTTATAATGAACTGAAACCGCGGAAATAAAAATATTTGTATATTGCATGCCCGGTCCTCATTTATAATTCTCCAGACAAGTAAGCATTAACTTTAGCCTGCTACCAAACCAAATGCAACACATCCTTGTGACACGAAATGAAGTGGATGCGAAAGCAGAAATTGTCAAATTGTGTGGCCCCCTTCGTGGACCAGCTGCTCATTCTTTGCGCCGTTATGTCTCCTTCGAAGGTCTTTGACACAGGTCAACAGGACATGCGTGTATCATGAGTTAATGCATGTTAAGAAAATTTCATCGGTGCAAGTTTTTACTCCAGGAGAGAAACCTGAAAACCCGATTTGTCTTGTCTAGTCAGACAGTAGTTTCTAAAGCGGTAAGTGTGGCTTGGAAAGTAGGCTAAGATTGCCCTTCTCAGTTCTCACTTAATTCATGTTAGGAGAGAAGTGTAGAAGGAGAACTCTTGAAATATGAGGTTTCGTTAAAGGTTGAGACGAGAGAAAAGTCACAAGGTTGCGGAGACAAAGCAGCGAATGTTTGCAAGTAGTACACTTGTTAGAGATTATGAGAAATCTTTAAGTAGTTTCACTCGTTTGAGCCGCAAGGAATGTTTCAACTTGGAAACTTTGCTCATATAACTTTCCTACTAGTTGTGTACCCTGAGGATTTTTTACATTCTGATGAGGGAAACTCATCAAGTCCTATCTACAAAGCTTCTTCGTAGCACTCAACATACATTTTGCTGAATTACCGTAAAATTGCAATCTCCGGCATGGAATTCATACGCGGATGAGGCATGCAGTAAGTAATGCATCAACTTTTTTTATTTTAGGTGGAAATTGAAGGCTTGACGGGAGACATCCGTTTTACGGATGACGGAAGAAGACGAAATTACACACTGGATGTCATGGAAATGACTATTCACAGCGCCAAAGTCAAGGTAAATATCATCGCATTTGCCAGCTGGCATACTATACCAAGTAATTAAGCTACACTCATGTCATCACTCATCTCAACTGTAGTACGTTGACTACCTGGTAGACTTTTCGTGGTATAAACTGTGGCATGCACCTGAAGATCCCACTAGATTTTATCAAATTACCCACAGCATTGTTCTCGAAAACGATGCCACAGCACTTGACAGAAGCCGAGCACTTGAATCTTACTCATCCCATGTGTTCCTCACGGTATACCGATGAAAGCTCCAGCAGAAAGGTTAGAAGATGCTGATTTAGAGGCTCAATTATTACCGAGCCAGTGACATGCTCTTCAGACCAGTTCATCTTCTTTATTATGAACTTTATTACCCTGCATTGTTTGCAAATGGGTCGTGCACATTCATTTTTTTAAGATACGGAACGAGCTGACAAAGCAGCATCCCCCTCCTTCGTGCGTCTTCCAGAGAAAAATCTAAGCCGTTCCCTCTTATTGGCTTCAAGCATCCATTGTCATTCCGCTGTATCAAGGCAAGACCGTGGGCTATCGCTCAGTCAACCTATATTTTTCCAAAGATCTTCTTGATAGCGCAAAGCTCAATGTCACAGGACAGCAAGTGTAGTACTCCCAGGTCTCTGCGGCTACTTCCCTACACTGAGAGTTCACTCCTCCGCAAGGAACAAGATTAAGGAATCTAATAGCCCACTGGTTGGAGAAAGCTATGCAGAGAGCGGACAACCACGAGGAAAAGAATCAAGAAAAATCACTCCGCCACTTCTTTGCTCCAGGGGAGCTTGGTCAATTTACTGCGGAATCGTTATCCAAGCGGCGTTTCTGCTCCAGGAAACACGGGATAGGTCATAGGGCAGCGAAGGCAACGCCTAGTATTTGACTCTTCGCCAGCTGGTTATAAACTCGCTTTCTAGCAGTACAACGTTTGTATCGTGTTGCGTACGGCTCCGCTCCCTTAATTCCACCGTCTCATCAAGATCAAACGTAGCCAAACAGGATTTAAATTCGCGGTAAAAGTCCCTGCTGACCGCGTAGCTCCTGGCTCTTTGCGGATGTTAGCAACGGAGCATGTTATGGCGTCGCAGTAATTTTTACTGTAGTATCCGTGCTTTGGTTCTCTTCATAGTTTTAACTTGCATTCACTTCGAGCTCGACTTTCCAGGTCACTGTACAGATTGCCGATGGCTATTACAAGCCTTCTCAGCTGTGAATTTCATACATTAATGTTTTTCGTAACCTCAACATGCTTTGATGATGTTCCAGCTATTTTTCGTCCGTGTTCAAAAGATACGGCCGCAATTCGGAAATACCGTTTGTTGGAATTCCATCAGGATTTTTGCCAACATGTTTTCCTGCTTGTCGAGAGAATTGGTTCCGCAAACATACCTATGAGCTACGTACGTCCGAGTCAAATTGACAAGGAATGTAGGAATCCAGCTGTTAAACACTGACAAATTAACAACAAGCTTCAACTTTTAACAGATCCTTTGTTCCCATTTCGATCTTGTATCAGACCAAAATTTTCAATCCTTCAATTCATGGTGTGAGAGTTTGAAATTTACAGTACATTTTATTTAATCAGTACACTCATCAAGACACTGAAGAATTTCAATGCAATGTGAGGCTATGGGAAATGTTAGTGTCAATGAAGCAATATCCTTTCTTTTAGACGAACAAAGTTTTTTCATCAGTATGTTATGGTGAATGAGAGCTTCTGGGATTAAAAACTGCATGGTGTGCGCATGAACTGTTGATGAAATATCCTCAAACTTGTTTGATTTTCAGCTCCTCCAACGATATCCCCTGTACGTCGATCAAACTGAGCAATTACAGTTTGTAAGGAAATATATAAATACCGTAGGGCTAAAAGCCGCACATAAGTGCTCCGAAAAAGACTCAGCGGCATGGTGGCCATGTTTAGCCAAAATCTGGCACATGGGACAGCATCTCGGTGTGGAAACTCATAGTTCTTTGCTCAGTGAAAGGAGACTTTGGATATTTGAGACGGAAGTTGTAGAGTAAGAGCGTTTTATGGGACTTGGTGACTCTACTCTGATTATGTACGCCCGCTTGGTACGGTCTGAACTTTGGGGATGGAGCCCAATTTTGAGCTAATATTCCCGAAAGTGAAAGATAGTTTTTTAGAGATTGTGCCGTAATTTATGTACGGAAATGAACAATGCGGTTGGACATGGGAATATACGGGTTCCTGCATAATGTGCTCATGGTAGGGAGGAATAATGGAGTCGGTTTTGCAATTCTCCTTAATTTATAAAGTCTGAATGGGCATTGGGCGAACATCATCCACGACGTTGATTCATGATGTTGATAAGTTATACCGCGTATCCCAAGTGCGTCTTCCTTGAGCTGCTTGGAATTTTGTCGCTTGGAGAATCATGCATCTGGAAAAGTTGAATCCGAAGTGTCCACATCCTCTTGTGTAAACTATTCGTCAAGGACGATTTCAGCCTCGTTTCAGGGCGAGTCGACCTCTTGCCTGTGGCATGGAAATTGCCTTTTGAAGCCACTAAACCTTACATGAAATCTTCCAACTAGTGCGCGGTTCAAGCATTCTGCATTCAATCGACTATATGGAACGTATGAGGGAATTCTATGTGCAAAGCTGGTACTAATGATTCATATTTTAAAATGCTTCCTGTGTAAGCTCTTTTTCACAATTTTTCTTTGTCTTCAACATTTCGTTTTCCCACTACTTGGGTTTTGTGAATTCAGCGATTTTCCAGTTTCTCCCAATCTGGAAGCTCCAAGACTACGGCGAAAATAGTCACCATTCTTACCATTTGAAAATAACGCTTTCCTGTTGCTAAACCTCAGAGCAAGTTACTATGTGTGACACTTTCAAATGGTCCTTGGATTTTATTTATTTCATATGGTGCCCAATGCATGATGTACTCTCCAACCATAACTGAAACACATGAAGAATGTGTTTGCCCCACTGTAAGTAAATCAAGCACTTGCTCATAAACTTGGAGTAGTTATAGCAACGGCGTATAGGAGATTTGACATTTCTTCCAAGCTGGTAATCACGTACAAGCAGGAAGTCCATAAGAGCAGCGTCGTCGAGATAGACTTAAAATATTAGCTCATAGCTAGCGATTACTGATCGACTCCCCAGGAACAGCATGTTTATTGCCTCACAAATCTTATGCGGATTTTATCCATAAATCGCCACCATCGATAAAATTCTATAGTAAATTTTTCCTCACTCCTACTCTTTATACAGAGCTAAGGGCTGGTCACAAAGCTGGTGAGGATTCATTTGTCATACGAGCTAATTTAAGACTGGGTGCCAAAAGGAGGGAGAATAAAATACAAATCACAAGTAGTCCATGTTGAACACTGTCATTTTGTGCATCAGTGACACGGATGGGTGTCTTTCGAGCACATTTATCTGTCATCGCCAATGATGAAGGCAGAGCCTTTGATTTATTTCAATCGAAAGTCTCGAAATATTCCACTCAATCTTACCAGCCTATCATCTTCGCCAGGGTGCTGTGTCGTTGGCCTACGTACGCCCTGCATTCTCTCTCGACAAGTTTGTCTCGGCCAAAGATCGTGTACTGACTGTGAATTGGGCGAGGCGAAACCCGTCATGCACTTTCTCCCAGCTTTCCCCACCGAGCTTTCCTAAAATTACCACGCGAACTATGTCTCCTTCCGAGCCCATTCAGCTTTATGTATCGTCTGTAATAATCGCCGTATATATAAGTATCACCATTATCCTCTTCCGCTCTCCTCCCTGTCCATGTAACCGACCTGTAATTCTTTCCCTTGGTCTTTTTCTCCGCTGGTGGAGAAATTCCTCCAACCAACAGCTTCCTTACGTAACTCTGATCATAGCTCTGAGTAAAGTACGACAGTTTTTATGAATAGAAGCACCAACGTGGAGAAAAAAACTAGGGCACACTATGTACCGTCTTACCTTTATCACAGCTCATGCAAGACAATTCTCTCCAACGTGGTTAATTTTGGTTCTGTATCCTTTCGGGTATTGGAGATCTAGTCTTTGTCGGCTAATTGCTTTCCCCACTAAACCGATCTTTCCTTTGCAGCTGGAAGATTGTCTGTGCTCAAGAAAGTCAAGCACAAAACTAATCCGCGTCCGTTCTTAACGGCTCAGCATATAATTAACTTTGGGTGCTCTCCAGCGATTACCAAGGCTGCCATGTTTGCTGAAATTCATTCCATATTCTATGTTGCAACGTCTATAAAACATGTTAGAATCCAACAAGCACGTTTCCCCCTTCCATAAGCACACATGTTTCATAACAGATGCCATTGGTGCATGCAGTATCAACCTTTATCAATAGCTGTATCAATGCAAGTGTTCCAATTTCCTCGGGTGTCCGCAGCTTGCACTAAGTCTTCACAATCAAGGGCTTTTGTTGCTCTTCTGGTGAAGGCGCACACAGAAGAAAATGTGCTTATACACAATTTGGAAAGTAAGTCATGCATTTGATTGAGTCAGCGCTGGATGCTTCAAGCAGTCAGGACCGCCTTTGCAATAGTGCAGTATCGGCACAATCAAGTCGAAGCTACCCTTTCCAAACTGGATTCGTAAAGGCCCAGGTACCTTTATGAAAGGGTAACTCTGTTGATCTAAACTTCCAGTTGTGGTTGATCACAAGACCGTGATTGACTTAATGGAGTAAGTTAGGTCACAGATTTTGAATCAACTCTATTGCCGTCTTACGCACGACTTTGCTTTGATATGTACACCGCCAATTTGCTCCCATTAATTCCTTTATTCAGTCTCGAAAGCCATAATTACTTGAATCAACGGCGAATGAATCCTGAGAGGGTTCGAATGCTCCCTCTCAAGTGAATTCCCTCTCTCGTCAAATTTCATACATACCTTTTGGACTCTGGTGGTAGAGTGATGACAGATTGAATCCTAAGTAGAGTCCGTATGAATGCATTACATGGCAAAGCTGGAGGCTTCGAGCGAAGTAGGATAGATCGATCCATGGGAGTAAATGACCAAAACACACAGGCTCTAAAATTAAGTCGTTAAAGAACCTTGGGGGTTACTCCGTACCATGTGACAAGTAGTGAAAGGGTTTGATTAATTCTGAACGTATTCCGAGAAGTTGATTGCCGGGTAACCATCCTCTTCCTTGCCTCCAATGATCTGCCTGTGCCCTGACTGAGTATCGGTGATTCTCAAACGCGTGAAAGCAATAATACACCTTTGCACTACAAACAGATACAAAAAAGGCCACTTCCCCGAAACATTCGTTAGGCAACCGAAAAATAGATGTAAGTAGGAGAAAATGCAATTCAAATCGTCTAAACTGGATGCTGGGATGATTGAAATACTTTTTTGATGATGAAAGTCATTGAATTTCAAAGGGAAAGCTGAATGGGAGAAAATCCGGAGGGATTTGAGAGACATGAGTCCTACTCCTGCTGGAGGGTGGCTCGTACTAGTGCAAGAGCTGGGGTTTATGAACACAAAAGGACGTGTGTTCGAGTCACGCTTTCTGTGCAGTGTCTATTGTAGCAGAAAGTGAATGCAAGAAACATAAATAGAAAATAGATTGACAGGAGGTTATGTGGTTGGTGTTCCGTGATGAGCAATGAGGTGTGGGTCGGCCTTTTTCAATCGTTTCCTTTCACGGCGGTAAATCAGGAAGGCGTGGTGTGTAAGATGATCCGGTCGTTGGTGCGAAAAGAGAACGTAAATATGATTTGCTGAGTAGTTCGTTTGCTTGTTTGAAGCCCAGGATGAAATAGAAATATCCTTTTTTCAATTTCAGATCGGCGAATGGAGTGACACAAGAGCCTTCACCCAAGTTCCGGCAAAATATATTCGTCCTCCTCCCTTTTTTGTCCTCCAAAAGAATAGGACGTACATAGTGACCACAATCATCGTAAGTGTCGTGCTGTTTTCCTTTTTTACTTGAATACTATAGCATGTTGCCAACCGCTGGGCGAATTGCGGCGTGGACGTTGCAAGTGCTACCCCCAACGCGAATTGGGAACCATGCATACAGATTATGTTTGCTAGCTTGCAGAATGAATACACGCTGTCATTCTGGTGGTTTGACTGTTATCTTCATGTTGTATGCTAAAAGACCTCAAATTGGTAGATTTGGAATCTTGAGGTGAAATCGGTTGAGACGGTTTTGCATCCTTGGCGAGTAGCTTTGCTTGATTACACATGGGTAGTGGGTCCTCTGGGCCGGTACTTCACTCCGAACGGGACAGTGTGATTCACGCTTATGATACGACAGCCAATAGCCTATTTTAAGAAGGGCGTACAAAAGCGTTTCTTGAAAGGTGTTTGGGCCTACATGTAAATGTTTCAAAGGAAATATTTCAATTTGTTGTGAATTGCATGTGATTGAATTACAGGAAGAGCCATTCATGATGGAGAAAAAGGCAGAAAATGGAGAAGTACTGGAGGGAAACGATAGATATATGGGATTTTGTAAAGATTTGGCAGATAAAATTGCCACCATGCTCGGAATCACATGTAAACTTTCTGGATAACTAAATTTCCGTAGCCAGCAGACAAATTTTCGCTTTCCGGAAGATCCTTTTGTTCAGCCAACTCCTCCTTCCGTTTCTGCTCTGTGCTACCTTCTGATCCGACCAGAGGCATATACTGTGAGCATCTACTTTTACGAGACAGCCAACGGGTAGGCTCTGGCTGATCCATTCGCAAAATTCTAACGAACAGATAAGACGCTCACAAAGGAAAAGGAAGTGAAATCCAATTGGAAGGAACAAGAGGATCTCGCGGATTTGTGCAAGCAGATACCGTCATCTTATTAAATGTGATATTTTAACATATTTTCTGTTTTCGTAGATGAGATCAGAACAGTAAAGGATAAAAAGTACGGCGCTGAACATAACGGCGTGTGGGACGGTATGGTCGGAGAGCTTATTCGACGGGTGAGTATAAGTCTCCTTTCACTCTGCACTATTTCCTTTCTGCTCCTAATTCCTATCTTCTCCTATTTCCATTTTAATATTGTGTACTGTGCTCCCGAGTCGAGAAAGCCACGCCGCGGTAGTGCTTCCATGCGTGTGTTTTTGAGAATTCAATTCCTGTCGGAATTCCAGCCTCCTCCTGGACACAAGTCGTTAGTTTCATCGCCAGTTTCACAGTTCAAAAGAAAAAATTTGCAATGTATTTCCTTTGAGCAGGAGGCGGACATTGCCATATCGGCCCTAACCATAAGTTCCGAGAGAGAGCGCGTCATAGAGTTCTCCAAGCCTTTCATGTCCCTCGGCATCAGTATCATGGTTTACAAGCCCAAGAAACCCAATCCAGGGGTCTTCAGTTTCATGAGCCCACTCTCATTAGAAATTTGGCTCTGTGTATTCTTCGCTTACATTGGGGTAAGTACCGTGAAATGATTTCTATCACATACCACCAGCACTCGCGTACACCGCCACTTGCTCTCACTAATTCTTTGACGATGAGCAAACACCACCATTCCGCCCGTGTTCGCAAACGAATTGCGCGATAGTATAAAGTGTTTCTTGCTCACATCTACAAATATGCAACTTCGCCAAATTTCAACCCGTTTCTTCTCCCCCGTCTTTGGAGCAAGGCGTAGGAAATAAACAAAACGTAACGGAGGAAAACATCAGCTAAGGCTCAGAAACTTTGCTCAAAGCTCCTACTTTAAACAGACAAAGCTGAAGGAAAACTTCATCAGAATTTGAAAAGAAATTAATCAAGTGTTTAGCTTATTTATTGCTTTTTCGCATTAGCCTTTCATCCTATGCATAGTGTGAGTTGTTCTGCCCGAGAGACCAGCATTAGAGATATTTGAGCCTAGGAAAGCTGGATGAAGAACGCGTACAAGATTACGTGTGCGAAAGGGATGATTTATCTCATTACTTGTCGCAACGTGCGTAGGAACCAAACACGCAGCCACATTGCTTTCTCCAGTGTACGTCGTAAAGGGCGCGCGGAGCAAAAGTATACGCACGTTACGGTCCATTGCTGGAGGCAATGGGCGTAGATGATGATAACTGCAACCGCATCTTTTCGGCTCGTTGTGCGGAGAGGAAAAAAACTAGGGCACTCATGAAAGAAGCAAGGGCGTGTCCTGTGAGAGCTACGGCAGGCACTCATGTTTATACTGACAATTAAAACACATATGTTTGAAACTGGTGAAAGCTTCCTTTCACCATCCAGCCAGCAACCTGTAGCTGATGGCAAAGTAGTGGGACAGGCCGGTATTCAATGATGCGAATGAAAAGGAAAGAATCTTTCATTCTGTCGAATGCTTTCTTTACATGCGGCAGTGAGCCTACAGAATGTGGGGCGGGTGTATGGTGTGAAGTGCTTCAAAAGCCTTCGCTCCCAAATGCTTCCAGGAAGTTGCAATTAAGCGAAACCCAAGATCATTTCACGAGGACAGGGAATGAACATCACAACGGACAAGTAGTTAAGACAAGGTGAAGGTATTTAAGAGCAACTTGCTGCCAACACATCAACTCCTAGCCTTCCCATTACTTTAACGCGTTCGAGCTCTCCGACACAAGAAGCAAATGATCGCTAGAAATATTTGTCGGGCCGGAGGAGAGAATCTCGTTTGCGGTATCTTACAGGCGTGATTCTCGTTATATCCGCAGGTCAGCATTGTGCTCTTCTTGGTCTCACGATTCAACCCCACGGAATGGAAGTTAGAAACAAATGGACTCATAAATCATGTGTCTGTTTCTAATGATCCCATGTGGTTCTCCTTGGCTGCTTTGTTTCAACAAGGAAGTGATATATCTCCAAGGTAATCATTTTCTTACACATTTTTCTTTCCACACCACGCACCCTTGTCGCCAACAAGCGTCCTCCCACATTTTTCCTCATTTTGCATTTAATACCATGGGTGTTCGTTCAATCCGATCTCGGCACCGCTGACTCGAAACGGATAACTTGGTCACTTATTGGAGACAGAGCAGTACAATGGAGTAGACACTCCGTCAATTAGATGGGATACGATATGGCTATAGGAATTTTGAATTTGTTCATCACGCACAGATCAACGGCGGGACGAATCGTAGGAAGTGTATGGTGGTTCTTCACCCTCATCCTCATCTCGTCTTACACAGCTAACTTTGCTGCGGTTCGAACAGTTAATCGCATGGTAACGCCCATTAACTCTGCAGAGGATTTAGCCTCCCAAACTGAAGTCGAATACGGTACTCTGGCATCTGGATCTACATATAACTTTTTTAGGGTAAATGAACGGACACGATCACATTTCTTTAAATCTGGTTCCCATGGTCACGTTATCGTCTTATCCTGGAGTGATTGTATACATGGAGCTCCACTGATAGCAGAATTCATGAAAAACTAATTATTGGCTCTTTGTTTTAGAAATCACAAATCGGTGTCTACTCCAAAATGTGGGACTTCATGAAAAATAGAAAACATGTATTCGTCCCATCCTACAACGAAGGAATACAAAGAGTTCGAGATAAAAAGGGTAAGTGGAAATAAACGGTGCTTGATTGACATAATGTGGATAATTGAATGGAACATTTAACATAATTCTTGTAGAATTGTTTTCCATCAAGTGTCACTTCTTCATGAATAGATCTTAAAAAAAAAATACCTTTGCACTCTTGCAGATTTTCGTTTACGTTTTATACACCATCCCGTCTTTGCTGCACTTACGTCTAATTCCTTACGATTTCTTTAAATCGGTGCAAATATCCAAAAAAGCACCTATTTTTCACATACAAGTCGAGGTTTGGGTACCTTTTCCACTGTTTGGCCTTGTTTCCGACCTTTCTCTCATCCCAAACGCAAGTTTATAGAGGACATAGCCGCACACAATACAGTTGCCATTAGTAGTCATGACAATATGTTTCTTCTTTCTACAAGTTAGCTCTAAAAAAGAGCAAGTTTTCGTGAAGTGTTACTGCAGCAACATGCGCTTCCCAACGCGGCAATACACTCAAATCAAGCATACACAAATTAGAAGTTGAGGAAAAGCTGAATAGATATAAGAGGGCTTGTTTATCGAACTACATGTTGACATGATGATTGATCGTATACTTGTACGGACAAACTGAATGATTTATTTAAGAAAATTATGACTGAAGGATTACAAATTATGAGGAGCTAATTTCTCCATGGGCGGTTCTTTCCATCAATTAAAAGCCCGCACCACGAGCTGACATGTCTTGGAAAGGCTGGGGGCCGATCACGATAATTCCCTTTGAAATGCTTTTTGAGAAGGCGTTCAAGAAATATTATCCTCATGTCAAGATAAAATCACATTAACCAGAAGATACGGTATCCTCAGAAAGGAAGCAGTCATTCCTTTCTCAAAGTATTGGGAGGTGAAAGCTCCTGAAATAATGGCGGCCATTCACTGGCTGTCATGAAGGCGGAGAAAGTCACGAGCTTCTTTGCACAATGTACTGGACGAATTTATTACCAGCGGGAGGAAAGGATGAGAAGTGATGCGTTATGAACGGGGAAAAATCTAGAAGTGCAACCAGTAGCTGCTCGCTGCTCCCAACTTTGTTGTTCACTAAAGCAGTAATTATTTAGCAATAACGTAAAGAAACTGGTAGGTTGTCTACCGGAGATGCTTACAGAGAGTTGATGAGTGGATGGGCAGCTGACTGTAATTATTAAGGAAGTGAGGGGTGTGTAGATGGTCCATTGGATCGTGAACGTTACATGAACTTTGGAGAAAGTGGGCAAGTTCCACAAGAATTTTGCTTGAAAGCTTTCTATCTTCGCCTTGAGAGAATAGTACTTATCTGTATATCTAAACGTGGGTTGACTTTCCGGATTGGCTTGAGGAAAGTGGTTTCTGCTCATTCCACATGGATGATTCTTTCGTTTCTTTTCCAGGCAAGTATGCTCTCCTAATTGAGTCAGCCAAGAATGACTACACGAACGAAAGAAAACCATGTGATACTATGAAAGTTGGCCGGCATTTGGACGCCAAAGGATTCGGGGTTGCAACGCCACTCGGGTCTCCTCTCAAGTATGTTTCTTTTTTAGATATCATTGGTCTAGAAACAATACGTCAAGGTTACTTAGAATTGAAGCAAAAGTTACCACATTTACGAAGGGCGTTATGGTAACTCTGAAGCCCCATGGTTGCAAAACGTAACGGATTTTGCAAGAGACCAAGTAAAACCAATAATGTAACTTGGATAGTTGTAATCAGAACTAAATCCGCTCTGAACGTTGGAGCGGACATAACTTAAAAATGAAAATAAGGGTAATTCGTTTTTTTCAAATTTGCTCACAGACATCAAATAAACTTGGCTGTCCTCAGCATGAAAGAAAGTGGAACGCTCATGCAGCTGCAGAATAAGTGGTGGATGGAACGGAGCGAATGTCCAAGAAATTCTGGAGATGCAAGCGAATCTGACGATGAGCTTTCGCTCAGTAGTTTGGCTGGTATCTTCTACATTCTGATTGCTGGGCTAATCGTGGCCCTGGTGGTGGCGTTTTTTGAATTCTGTTACAGCTCTTGGAAGGAAGCGAGAAAATGCCAGGTGATTATTCGCACTCATTGCATCATGGCTATTTACACTTGTTTGCTAGAATACCGGTGAAGCTTCGCTTTACGCGCTACAGAAACTGCAATTTTAAACGTTATTTTCCCATAATTCTTCTCAGATCTCCTGGGTGGATGCAATGAGACTCAAGTTTCGGATGAACAAGGAAATGCGCCAGGATTCTCTATCCATCACAAGATTTCGAGACAATGAATCTATACCAAAGCTTTGAAAGTTTTGCCATTATTACCAGCTCATTACGGGATATTAGTGTCACTAATCAGCTTTGCTCATCAGACAACACGTGCAAATTTCTTCTATGCACTCACAGTGTAATGTGAAGCTCTTTGCTGGGACGCCATTCGTGTTCTTCGTACATGTTATCTAGATTTAAGGTTATAACCACATACTTTTTGTACTCTGCAAATCTATCTGATCTTCGTGTGGTCAGGAATTTTCACGCAACAAGCCATCGATTCAACTTTTGCTTCAGACTGTTCCTCGAGACAGAAACCATTTTGTTTACATACTGCAAATTCTTCAAACAAGGACCAACCTACTACGCTCCATGAAGACGAAGGCACTGAACCGTGAACTAAGTGCAAGCTGTTTGAAAGGAAACTTAAGTGTCACCCTCGTACTTCGTCCTCATTTTACAATTTGCTGGTGTTCACCTGCCTTTTGAAAATGAAATGTTGGCAAACGGTGCGAAATCTGCAGATTGGAAGTACGAAAACTAAATCACGGGATAGTGCGTTTGAGCATCCTACTTGAGCTGAACAAATCTTGTTACATAATTTCAGGTTGCTGAAACAGTGTTTAATCTGAAACAGCATATCGTAAAATCAAACATTTGTTGCGAGGCACGTGATTACAAGTTCTAATTGATGTTCAACAATATTGTAATATATAGCTAGTAAAAATGCGTCAATTTAATTAATAAATCGCACTGCCGCCTAATAAACTAACTGATTGTATAAAACTACTGCATAATCATCGACCTTTATCAGTACCTGTATCAGGTAGCCGCGTTGCGTTGGCTTAAAATTACACAACAACCGACTGACTGCAGTTGGCATGCAAGTTTTTCGAAATTGCATATTTGAATACAAACATTTGACTCTCATTAATCTTTTGCTGGAAAACTTATGCATATATACATCAGTTCCATTTTCGTTTGAAATCTTTCAAAGTCTTCCCAGACTAGGAGAAATAGCTTGATGCTGGCGTTGACGTTCTTTGCGGCAGATACTTCGTGCAGGAATCCGTTTAAAAAACAAATGCGACAAGTATTTAAGTGTTACAAAGCAAATGTTAGATGACTAGCTGAAGAAGTATAGTGAATCCAAAACTTTGTTTAGATCAAATTTTCCTTTAGGAGGCACTTCCTTCAGAAGTGAGTTAAGTCTCATTTTGGATATTTCTACTAGTGAATTGCTATGCAGTAGTTTGCTGAAAAATGAAAAAAACAGCATCGTAATAGGGCGTGTCTGATTCAAAATAATTACGGTACGGTACGTTAAATAATCACGCACTACTTAAACAAAAATGATATACCTTTCGTCGAATCCAAAATTTGAAAACAAGTATTCCGATAAGTCTTCTAGTATAGGTTGAGAGTGCAAAGCAACGAACTGTTCCCGACATATCTACAAAACGTATCACATAAATCATTTAACAATCCAAAATTATCCCGTTTCAGTACAAGTAATGGAGTTAACTTACTCGACTCATTATATGAACAGACGCTGGATGTGTCCAATAGCAGTCATGCACTGAAACAAACGTAATCCCTGCTCGCTCACAATGCAACGAGGTCAGCATCATATGCGTCGAATCCAGGGAGTGGATAAAGTTTGGAGGAAATGCATTCTTCTGCTTCATAACGTTAGGTTTTCTGAAATCAATAACGCTTATTGCAAGCAAACGTCTGGAAGGCACTGATTGAAAACAGGAAGCAGATTCACTGTACTTACTCGAAGTTATTAATGCATAAACTGTCTGCTAATCTGGAAGGATCTGTATCTTGCCGAGCCTTGGAAATTTTGTAGTAAGGCTGCACAACAGGCAACCCAATGGGTGTAACCCATTCCACAGCCTTGCCACGAACTTGAGATAGCAACCTTGCACATTCAGTAAACCAGTCCTACGATACACAGGAACCATATTTTCACATGTCTATTATTCCACCAATTAAGAATAAAATTCACTGGTATAAACACTGAGGAATACCATTCGCACGTGACTACCTGAATTTCTTTAGTTGAAGTGAACATCTCTTGCAAGCTATCGAAAGTTTTGTGAGTCAGATACAATGACCCAGCCCAAACATCATCTGGAGGAAATCCGTTCAAATCTATCAAAAGATACAGGGTTATTTCAAATTAAAGAGGCTTATTAGTTTCTTGGCAATGAATAAATAAGACTACCTTTCAATTGCTTAGCGATTTGCAGCCTTGCACCATATCTTGTAACTCCGTACACCGTTGTCATAACCGTTTGTTTAATAACTTTTCGAGAGATGAATCCTTCCAACACTTGAGCTATTCTGACGCCGTTCGCGGCGTCTTGTGATCGCTGCTTTTCCACTAATGTTGCTACAGCGTTGTAAACGTCTTGAGGCTTGATACTGGGTGATAAATTAACACTTTCAGCACCTGCTTCGTCTCTTCCTAACGCAGCGTAGTGTTGCAATCCATTGCAGGAGCCATCTTGATGGATAGGGAAGTGACTGACATATTTCGCAGGGTTCCCACTTTCTATAGCTTTTGTAATTTCTATGCAACAAGCCAACGATTGCCATGGCTCTTCTGATTCCATCCACCACCGCTTACCCTGTCAAATTTAAAAATAATTATATTATTTTCAAATAAGCACAATGAATTGCTAGAATTTATTAGCTGAATTTACCCGCAACGGATTTTTAGCTGAATCTATTATGTCACTTAATATTGAATCCGCATAAGCAAGCCTGTCCTCCAATGAATTTCTTTTTTGAAGGCCGGTAAGATTGATCAGGTGAATCTGTGAAGTTTGTAAACCAAGCTTTAATACAAACAGCATTTTCTGAACAAGCATATTCGTTCGTTCACCAATTAGACTGCTTACCTTCAGCCAATCTAGGCCTTGAGGACCTAGCTCTTTCCCTTGAGCAAAAACCAGCAATGATCTAGCAGGATCTGCTCCTAGATGACTCAAATGA
>VRMD01000686.1:0-22831 GCA_009872375.1 Sminthurides bifidus | reverse complement strand
GGCAACTTACGTAATTTCATGATGCCAGGCTTGCTGAATTACGGCCTTACTTCGTGATTAATTCTGTAATAAGGCATTCCAATGATGGACCGCATCTTTCCCTGCATTTGATGCTCGTGCTTCACAGTTCATTTCCTGCATGGTGGCGTTGATGCATTCCACGTACTCTGCCTTGGAATAATCGACTGAGATTACAGAGCTACTGCATTTCAACACGAGCTTACATTTCACCACCTTCCGTTCATCCGTTACTGGAACGGAAGAGAGCAAGCATGCTTGCTATGCAAAGACAATCAAAGGTGTCTCAAATCTTTGAACGAGTCATCAATCTCAATTTCTTGGACCTTGGACCCGGGTAGGGCAGCCTTGGCGGATTCTGAGGCAATTTTTTACTCTAAACGGCCTGTGACAGTCTCGTTATCGAGCCTTAATTGAAAAATGTTCGCTGCCAGTTTAAATTACGCCTCACTGACGCCTACATGTAATTTGATATGAATCAGATTTAACACAAGGGAAATTGTCAAGTCTAGCCTCTTTCCTGTTTTATGTCCCATGTTTGATGAATTCGCTAAAGGCACGATCCTCATTGGTCTAGCATTTAACGATCAGAGTTATGCTCCTGTGTCACACTAGATTGGAGTGTCGGATTCCAAATTCGCTAGCCTACCGGCTTTTTGTCTTGTTGAACTACTTACGTAGATTTTTCGCACTTCGCACTGACCTTCTACAGTAATTTGATTGGAAGGCTGGCAGCAAGTGTTGTGCTTGTGGACAAGTTTTCATTATGGCTTTTATTCTTCATCATCCAATCATTCCTTCATGTCATGGGATTTGGTTACAGTTCCAAAGAAGCTGGTTTGCTCAAAAGTAGTTCTTCCCCACACCAAATGGCACTTTTCAAATAATGCATGCGTAAGCTGCTATACAAGTTGACTTGTCTCAACCTCCTCTCCTTGTGAAATATGATATGGTGGTTCTCTCACCTCCCCACATGTTACATCTTGACTCACTTAAGTGTGACTTTGTGCACAGACAATTGTAAAATTCTGGCGTTGACACAACATGTATCAAGTTTCTAAATGGCCGTTGCAAATAGTTCGTCTCGTATCATCAAGAAATCTGAGGCAAATCTTGCTCTTGCACTATAAGTTCGTTCAGGTTTCCTTGTTTGGAAAAAAATGACAAAAATGCATGACCTAAAGCAAAGTAAGCAACGTGTTATTTGACTCGTCTAAAAGGCGACGTAAGCTTCGGGCCTGCAAATCCAAGTTACTGCTCACTCTGAGGGACTGGTAGCATTTTACAAAATTAGCACAGGATAATCCAACGTAGTGCGATTTCATCCTGTTACATGGAACGTGCAAACCGCATTGTATAAGGCGGTGAGTTTCAACAAGCGTGTGCAAATTGTAGCATTCTCAAAGATTTATGCTCGACGGTTTTAAGGCCACATATGACAAGACAGTTGGGAGGAAAAGTGATAACTGGCATTTTGATAACGGAAGGACTTACTGGAGGAAAACCAAGTTCTTATAGGAGAAGTATGATCTATTGCTTACGAAAGCTCAAATTTTATGCAAGCATTTTGACGAGGGACGTGTTTTTATTAGCACAGCTTTCTGGCACGTTTGCATAAAATGTGCAGCTGCGCCGCTTTTGCTGTGCAAGTGCAGCTAATGGATTCGTCAGTGAGCCCCAGTTTGGAATTTGATTCGACTGGAATCTTGCACTAATGACTACATTTTAACACGCTGTACTTTCCATAACTGACTTTGAAATTGCAAACTTTTGAAATTGCTGCATCTGGACCTTGCAGGTTAGCATAGCCAGAGTGGAATGTGATCAGAATGTACGGCTCATATAAATGTTGCTTATTAGCACTCCTCCTTAAAGCATCCTTTGTACATGATCGTTGGGGCAAAGGAGGTTGAACATATGGTAATTCCTAATTGGAATCACGTCAGCATGCTAGTAGATGCCTAGCACGAGGTTCAAATTTGCATTCTGACATAGGCACGTCCGAAAAATAATTGACAGCGGAAGTGGTTCAGGAAGGCAAAACTTTGCCCATCCCAAGCGGCACAAAACGACGGAAGTGAAGTTGATTGCTATGAGGAGATGCGTAAAGAGTCTGAATCTGAGGCGTGTATGGCCTGACTTTGATGTTGTGGACGTTGTAATGGCGCGTGGAAAGATGGGTATTATACCACGGGCCAAACGGCGGAGGTTGTTACATCAGCTCCGAATTCCCAGATGCCCATGACCGAAAGATGCTGCTGGTTCCAGACGGGGATGGGACACGAAGCTGTGCGTGCATGTGAAGGCATGCAAAGAATTCGCCATGTTCACAGCCGCCGAAGAGAAGATAATCGATTGAAAAGCATAATTGTAGGTTTGTTGATGGTTTTTGTCGGGTGGAGAAATGCTCTGTAGGCGCCTGCCGTTCGCTCCAACTGGAGTCAAAGGATCGGGCCAAAAAAGACAAGACGAGTGTGTATGTGTGTGTGTGCATGCATGTCCGGAAGAAAAAGAAGCGAGTCCATGTTTAACGACTTGCCTTTAATGGCGGAATTAAAGGTATGCGTGAATTGCGTTTACTACACTGTAGTGAGATGAGAGAGACGCAGTAGTGGGAGAGTCAAATTTTTTCCTGGGACACATCCAGCTGAGTCGAAATTCTTGGAGGGTCGCAGAACCAGCGAGGTATGATATGCAGAGAGGCTGGCTTTTTGGAGATTCAAGATTCAGTTTGTGGGAGTAGCTGGCAGCGGCTTTGAGGATTTGGAAGAGAGTTAGAGGGTGTGCATGGAGTGAAGGGAGCGGGTAGAGAGCTGAAGATTTACCCGGGAGAAATATAAGAAATGATATTGCTTCCCGCATCAAGCCGAGGTGGTTAACCGGTTTTGACGACGGTGTGTGCGAATTGGAAATGTAGGCGAGGTTCGCGTGCCCTGTGTGTAGGTTCAATAGTTTATGACTCAGGCCAGAGTACAAGCCGATAAGAGGTTGAAACTAACAAAGTGCACACGTTGGATCATCATTTCGCACACTTTTATTAAAACTCATCCGGTCCTGTTTCACAAGGAGATGTGTGTTCAAGGAGGCGTTCCCACCACAACCATATAGTGGCAAAGCCTACATGTGAGTGATTCCTTGCCGGACTCCTGGCTCGTGGGATATTGAGAGTCTGTTGGCAATTTCTCAGGTGTTGTCCGAGGCTGTAAATGGTGAATGTATTAAATAGTTAAAGTTGTGTTGAGATGTGTGAATAATGTTCGGGTGGGTGTTGTTGGAATGCTGAAAGTTTTGGTGAAAGAAGGCAAGAAAGGGGATGACGAGATGGAGATTTGGAGGAGAAGCATGTGACTCGTTCATCCATTTGCCCGGCCTTGTGGTACGCTGAAGCGATGATGATCCTTATTCTTTCATCCTGGTAGAGGACGGAGGGGTGAAAAGGACTGAGGTGCGGTGGAGGAGATGCACCACCTCTGCTCACTGACTAGGGTAGGAAGTTCGGCCTGAAGAAAGAAGACGTGGAGGAAGACGACAAGACGTGAAAGAGGAAGCAGTAGAGACTGTTGAGTACGGGCAAAAAATCCGAATAGTCGCACAGACTCCACAATAATACGCGGAGGGAAGGGAAGGTGGTGGCAAGGCAAGTTAGTAAGACAAGGGTGGGAAAAGAAGACGGAGGAAAGCGGAGGAACCGCTATTGCCTCTGAAGCTCATCTTGGTGATATTGCGTGCTTCCAAGCCCCTGAATATATACTATATGACTTGCGCCTCAAGGTTCAGGAGTGGCATTTATTGATCTTGGGTTGTGTGGTCCTTGCGTATAGAGCCGAAACTCGGCCTGTTAGTCGTCACTACCCCCTCTGTAAAAGGTAGCTGGCTGACTCAATGTGTGTGTGTTTATCCCGTTTTGCTCCAGCTCTCTCCGACGTAGTGTAACTACCACCTCTTTTTCCATGAAACGGTATCGCCGCCGAAACAGAACCACTTCTGTATGTAGTGAAGGAAGACCAAGATTACATCCTGACTTGCTCTTGTGCGCTCCTCTGCTCAGCTCCCCGATGGAGTTTCATTTAGCTTTCACATTGCAGCAAGCCGTGGTGGACAGAAGAGACGAGGAGCAGTAGCTCGTCTACTTCTCGTCTCAATTTTTTAATTAAGTTGATTCACCAAAGTTAAAGCAAGCATACGTATACACACACACACACGTTTGCGAATAAATTCTAGTGTCAATTCCTTAGTCATGACAGTGAAACGTCTCTTAGTCTTGTCTCAAGTGCTCGTCCCGGAAAGTTGTCATTTTCTCCAGTCGCCGCCGTCGTCGTCGTCGTCTCCTTCTTCCACATCCTCACACTAATCTGGTTGACGGCGAGCGGAAGTGCGCAAGGGAACTTTCTTCATTTGTCGGCAAGCCCGGAGGTGTCCATCTCGGTCTGAGAGAATCTCGAGAGTTTACCCCATATCAGAGTGATGAAGAATGAAGAGCAGAGCGCTCATTAGTTTCCGTGACTAATTAAGTTGTAAACGAGGGCTGTGCGGTGGTTGAAGAAGTGAGAGGGAGACGGACTCCAGGTTTAATTTTTTTTCAAGTCAGATCACCATGTGTGGAAGATGACAGGAGAATGTGGACATTTCTAGTGACTTCTAATGTCCCCATAGTGTCGAGTGAGAAGTGTGTGGGATTTTTGCAAGGTACTAGCCGGTACTAGCGGATTGAATATTAGTAGTAATCATGTCGTCAGTGTACCCGGATGAAAGGCCACCGCTGCTGGCGCGGTTCTTTCACCGCTTTCCCCACCTGAACGTAACTGGTCATAAGGTGAACAGCACGTTTGACTACCATAACCAAGTGTATTTGGAATCTCTGGGTATCTTGGCCTCCTTCCCGGCCCTGATTCTCATTTTAATTCTAGTGATTCTCCTAATTTATTTACTCACACGGTGTTGCGACCGTCATGCCAAAAGGGACAGGTCCTTCGTGTATCTCAAAATCATTTCTAGGAGTGCTCGGAACTGCCACGTGGTGAGTGCCGATCTTTCAATCCTCTTTTCCACATGAATATTTAACATGTTGTGTACCTGCCTCTTCGACTTAAGAAATAGTCACTTTTCCCATTCCACCCTGTCAATCAGCAACGTCTTGGAGGAAACAAAAGGGCAAATGCTCATTGACATGAATGAATCCGGACTAGAACTACAACTTATGTGAATCTAACTGGGGTTTTGCGCTTCTTTTTCTCTGCAGTGGAGCTATCGGCGTGGGCCTTTACGGCAATGATGACTTCCACAACGGGGTTTTAGCAGTGGTTGCCTCCTTGGAGAAAATCCGTGACCACTTTCGCGACCTTTCTAAACAGGTGAGCCTGGATTTGAGTTGCTACGAGCCTCGTGAAAACTTTTCTGGCTTATCTTTTAAGACCGGAAGAGGACTAATCTGGAACTGCGGACTGAATATTGAGAATGTTACAATGAACTAAAGTGTCCTCGACGACAAGTTGATAATTTGTCCTTTTGTTCCACTTGCTTTGCAGACAACAGAAGTGAAACTCTCCATCGAGGATGCTCTTCCATCATTGCTTCAAGAGTTTAGGAACATGTACGGCAAACCAGTGGTAAGTTACCGATAATCCTCTTCACTTACTCATTCCAGTTCCCAGTACTGACGCTTTGTGTGGGACGCTGATATGATTCACGAATCCAGAGCACAGGGTCGGCAGGGTAAAGGCAAAGGACATGGCTCTGTGTACATAAGCGCATTGTCGTAATAAACTTGTTCGCTCCACTGTTACTGAGATGGTGGTGCAAGTGGGATGATTGTTTGCCCAGAATTGCACAGATCGATGATGCACTGCGTGATAATGCGCCGTCCTGGTTCTCATCAGGTTCTCATCAGGTTCTGAGCTAACGCTAAAATCCATATACATTTTCCTTTCAGCCGGAAAGTATTGAACGAGAGATTAATAATATAAATGGCAATACGAGCAAGACGCTGCGGCAAATACAAATCCTGGATGACAACTTCAGCGTTATCACTGCTCGCATGGCACTTCACTACAACTCTGTTCAACTGTACGAGAGTATAAGGTGGGTGGTGGTTTTCCTTTGGTCTGATCGATACATGCTTCGTTCCTTGCGGCAACCACCGTCACTTGACAAACACACTTGACTGGGTCAGGCTCCGGGATGAGTCTTTCCTGCTCTGTGTATATGGTCTTGCTAATGATTATGAACTGAATAATATGTTTGTATCCCTATTAGGTGGCCAATTACGCTCACTCTACTGACCGTGTTTATCGTCTTCTGTGTAGTCTTATTCTACGCTATCGTTCGGCATTCCAGATGTTGTTTCATAACGTGAGTACTTGCACCAGAGTAGACGAACTAGCGTCTAAATTTAGAGCAGTCCATTATTTATTAATCTCATTTTCCACGCTGCGTCACATGACTATAAAATGAAATCCTCCTTGTACTCCGTCAGGTTCTCTGTTTTGGGTCTCATCGCTGTAATTTTGAACTGGTCTCTTGTCTCCTTGTATCTTGTTGGATCAGTTGTAAGTATTCTCTTTGTATCCGACTCATAAGGTTTTAATGGATGTGGATGAGGACAAGGGTACAATCGGGAGATTTGTGTGCGGATTATGAATTGGCTTATGAAATGAATCTTTTTATGTGTCTTTCTCTCTCTCTCTCTCTCTAGTCCTTAGCTGATATATGTGTAAGGCCGACGAAGGCGGCCATTGTGGAGCTGACTCGTCAGAAAATCTCGACGAAAGTGTCTGATTTTTACATGAACTGCCAACCCTTAGTTCAGGAAACAACGGGCCTTTTTAAAGATAATATCAACGAAGCAGAACGAGCAGTCCGCGCCGCACAAGATGCCTTGCGGGAAATCAACAAACCAGAGGTCAATTCTAATGAAGAGGTACGTTCACCAGCTCCGGATTAACTCCAACCCGTCCATCTTCCCGCAGGGGATTTAACGGGCTAGACAGTCTTAATTGATTTTTTGTTGCGGTTCCTGTGGCATACTATGCATTTCTCCTGCTCCTATTTCCCATTGATGAGACACTAACATTGACCAGGTGCACGCGACAGCCTCAGTTATAGATTAGTGGTAGACGAACATGGCGACGGACCGTGGAAAAAGAAAAGCCGAGTGTAATTTTGTCCTGTGTTATTTTTGTCGTCGCGCCGCAGCCAGATAGACTTTGCTAATGTAATTATGGTCATTTGGCAAATGTTATTAAGACCAGGAGTGATGTGTTCACTCCACATCCTTGAGCTGGTTAGAATCACTTGCGGCCACATTATCATTAACCGCTAACATGAGAGTCCGTGCGTGAAATTACAAGGACTTGCAGCAAGTACTTGCTCTTTGCCTAGCTATTAGTAAGACTTGTCTCTGTCTCTAACTGTTTATCATTTGGATGAGCATGATTTTCCCTTTAGCACGAGGTGTGTCTCGCAAATGGTTTCCTACTTAAAGTGTTAGGCCCCCAGGTGTGAATCTTTTTGCGAACCAAGAAGAATATTGATAAACGTTTGTCCCCTTGTCTTTCCAGCTTCAGCCCGTGCTGGAGAAACTCTTCGGCTTATTGTACAACATCGAAGATGGAATCAACAGCCACGTGAGTACCCTGATACATTATTTAAGAGGATTTCCTTCCATTCAGACTGGAAAGACAACGTTGACGTGGTTGGTTGATGTGATTGCCCTGATCTTGCTTGCAGATCTCATATCGGACGGATTGCCAAACAGTTCATGGCTACTATGCAAAGGCGGTGGACAGCTTGTGCTCCACTACCCTGTTCGGTCTGAGTTTCCTCCTCCTATCCTCTCTGCTCACTGCGTTTCTGTTCACGCTCCTCGTAGGACTGGACTCCCACACCTGGATCTACATTCAAAAGAGGCAAGAGGAAAAAAAAGATAAATAAATTATGAAAATATCCCAGTGATAATAAGCTTGCAGAAAAAGTACCTTATGCCGTGTGCAGTGTACAGAGCAGAGTCATGATACCTCTCTTGTTGTCCTGTATTTGTGCAGAAAACACTGCATGGGGAATGGAGCAGAAGAATGTGTTTCATTTCTTCCGTCGGCACCCAGCTACGGTGACAGAAGTGGTACGGCTGGACGTCGAACTGGAGGCGCGGGGTTGAATCCTTGTTATATTAACCAAACACGGCACGATTGGTCTTGCTCGACTGCTCTAGAGGATTTTGAGCCCACCCCTCTGTATTTATCTGTTTGATGTTTATTACATTATAG
This sequence comes from Sminthurides bifidus, assembly GCA_009872375.1. Classification (NCBI taxonomy): domain Eukaryota; kingdom Metazoa; phylum Arthropoda; class Collembola; order Symphypleona; family Sminthurididae; genus Sminthurides; species Sminthurides bifidus. The sequence goes on along the minus strand of VRMD01000686.1, from coordinate 14,552 downwards.
TAGTAGTATAGAGAGAGTTACAAAAGTCTCTTTTTCTTCGGCTGCATCGTCTTTAGAAGTGTCCGCTAGCTCGTTTCTGCTTCTATTCGCATGGATTTTTGGCCTCATGCTCTCATGTTTAATCCAATTTGTTCTGTAGCCAGTGTTTAAACCTCCTCTCATGCTCTTTTTTATTCCTTCGTCCAGTTCCAAACGTTTCGTGTCACTGTGTCTTCTCGTAGTCAACTCGCAATTCAGGTGGGAAGTTTAAGCCGAAACGTCAACGTGCAATGGTCGCCATTCAGAATTTAGAATCCGCTTGTTGATAGACAAAGCTCAATGTTTCCTTTAGGTGAAGCCTCCAAGGCAATCTAAACTTCAAAGCGTGAGCTTATGGCCAGTATTAGTCTGATCAGCTTATCCGTAAAGAGGTCACTGTGAGCTGAGAGGAAGAAAGTTAGTGAATGAAGGGATGCCATTATTCTTCATGGGCGATACTGAGAGCTATAGGTACTAGTACGGAAGCCTGAGAGTCCCTTCACTTTATGCAGGAACTTGAGCAAGTTAAACATGAGACTTAATAATGCATTTGTAGTCCCACTGGACAGGATTGAAATACTGAACTAGTCAGCAGTCTCATCAGGTGCCCGAGGTCAGGGTTTGCGAGACAAAGAGGCAGGAATTAATGGTATTGAGGCAGAGTGAATTTCATATTTGTACGTTTCAATCCTGCGTGCATGAGCTATCTATCTTACTACCTGTAAGGATTTGTTTTTGCGTCCAAAGCCTTTTGTTTTAATGTGGATGATTTTATTTTTTTATTCGTTCCAGTGTTCGAGAATCGCGCGTGTAACTCTTGTAACTAAATAAAGCCTGTGTGCTTCTGTCTCCTTTTGTGTGCGGTGTATATTTCTGTTCTGTCTCTCGTTCGTTGTTGTTGTCATGTGAGTCTAGAAAAGTTCCTTTACTTTTAACTTACTCCACTGATTAACAAATAAGCTTTTTTTCAGCACTTGCTCCTGCATGAACCGCTATTACTGCTGCACGCCTCCTTCAACTTTTTAACTCGACTAGTAACCCGATCGATGAAGACTGTTTTTCACAGAGGTGGCGGTGGGGAGTAGACAGCTTCGTGAACGTTTCTCCTCTCTCTCTTTCTCTCTGTTTCTCTAGTTTCTCTCTCGTTAACTTTTTGCCATAGCACTAATTAACCTTGCCGCTTTCACCAAAACGCTAATGAAATCACCTTTGTCACTTACAGGAACGGAGCAAGAAAGGCTGAATACGGCACTCACCACTACCACCACCATCAAGGCAGGATGCATGAAACAGGGTCCATGGGTCACACCATGCTTGGACCCAACAATGGCCAGTACGCGACTTTGAGCAAACAGTGCAAAACGCTTGAGTCAAATGACTTTTACTGAAGGGACAACGCGATAGGACTCACCTTATACATGATTTCCTTTGGTTATTAATCAGTAACCTGGTTAGGTACACTATTGATTATTGTTATACACTTCGCCTGATTCCCTTCCCGGAATCCTGTATTATAGCTCTTTAGATGCGAGACAGAGTTTGTACTATACCGAAACCTAGCTCGCTTACACACTCCAACAACAAGTTTATAATTATTTTCCTAAATTCGTATCCTAGATTACTTCCTAGTCACGGACACGTAAGGTTTCAAAATGCGTCAGCATTACCAAAGGTTGTTTAGTTCATAGAGGTTTATAGTGTTAGCGTCCATGAATTTGAGTCGTGTTCCCACAGGGCTTGAAAATTATGTTGTATTTGAACGCTTTGATGCTGATGATGACAGAGATTTTCGCAGTGTGAGAGGCGTTTTGTTTCCTTCATCCCTTTGTTCCTCTTATTTCACGTTACATTCTCGCAAACGTTGCCTGATGAGTGATGAGTTGTTTGTCGTAGCTGATAAAGTTTATTTTATAAACACGTGCATTTACGTTTATATATGTTGAATATATAGTCACATAAGTTTTTATACCGTGCACCCGAAGCCAAATTCTAATAGGTTTTTTTTAATACCAATTTTTGCCGTCATTTCACTCCAGCAGTGCGACACGCAGATTTTGCTACGTGTGACGAGGCATGTGGCATGTGGCATTATTGAGGACCTAGGAAAAATAAAGGGGAAGAGAATTGAGATTTTCACGACATTTTTTATTTTTGTAGAAAGACTCACACTCACACCAACACAAACACACGCTAGTACGTCTTGACTGTACCTTTGGGCACAGTTGAGCTGCTAATTTATTAGACTCTTGGTGCATTTCATTTCCCACGCATGACAACGTTAGCCCTTTCCTTGCCAAAACCAAGTACTACAACAATTAAAAAGGAGCCGATCACAGAGATTGGATGGACCAAAGATGCTGCGTCCAAGAATCGAATAAGTGATTGCTTTCACTTAAGTAGAGCTGAGAATTAATTAAGGATAAGTAGCCACAGTCCTGCATGGTTCTGGCAGTAAACTTCCTAATACTCACAGTATTTCTAGTTTAAGGCCCGGACCACAAGACACTATGACTGCCATGCGTGAAACCTGAAGGACGCATCACGTTGCTTAGAAGGCATGATGATTCCATACCTACCAAAAGTACTAGTTAGGAAATCATGAGGACGACGAAATATACAATTACCTTGAATAGTTGTAAACTAGTGTAAGGTTCGTATTATTATAAATAGCTTAAAAACCTGCATTCGAATTAGACCGTCTGAGGGTGTTACTTGTATCATCGTTTCCTAGGTACAAACGACGTTACACTTGACTTTACCTATTTCTAGTATTTTTTAACATTTAATGAGCGTGAGTAGTTCCTCGTACACTTTTCATTCCTCAAGTAATAATCAGTAATCAGACATTCTTAAGGAGTACAAAGACAGAAATACAAAACCTTTTGACTTTTGCACTGCTGTGTATTACAACAGATGAAAGTTGTTGGACAACTTTCTCCCACCAATAACATGAGTTGGAGGATGATTGAATCAGTTTTGTATGATTGAAACTCAAGTATAGGCAATCCCGACTAATATGATTCCTTTAAATGATATAGCTGACCCTTCTGATCGCTTCGTATTGTCCTGACGAGCTGGCAACTAATTGTATCGAATTAAAGCCGAGAGCCATCGCCGTAGAAACTGGGTTTGTTAATTGAACCACAGTGATTTCAATTAGCTGTTTTCAGTGGGTTTTCGGTGATGCAGCTTTTGTCTGCAGCCACGAAAGGTATTTGATTGATCCCGACAGTTTTAACTTGAGCTTTAAGTCCTTGGTTGAATGTGTTCAGGAAATAGGGCATAAAGTAATCAGCAACGTTTTTTTTCCAAGCCCAGAACTTTCGAATGTGATGATTGATCGAGAGAGGATCTTATTGTAAACTTTAGGGAATTCTTCCTTCTTCGGCGACTAGCTCTTCGGTTAGAGAAATCGGAATCTACAAAAACTGAGTTGGTTCTTTCGCCTTTTGTTGGATTAGTTTACAAGGTCGGATGCAGAACTTGGTTATATGAGTACTGTTTCGGCAAAGAGAGTTCGCGACAAAATCATATGGTTAGTTCTTAATAATTATTTGCTCAAGATTGTTGCTCCATAGTCTGAATGATAAGTAAATGTGACTCACTTGTTATTAAAAACTTGTCGGTTTGGGATTATGTAGTTTAGCTGATGACGTGGTGGTAACCTGCTTGAAGAGACTGCGTATGAAATGAAGTCATACAATTAGCAACATTATATGTAGCAGACGTTTTAGCAGCAAGAATTTTTTATTTAAAATAATAGAGAAAATTAATGACAATGTTGGAAGACTTTGTCAACGCGAGCCCAAGCAGTCGCCATCTTTAAGGAATAAGCTTGACGGCAAATAGTGGCCTCATACAAAGCCATTATTTCCGTTCAGCTTGAAGAAATAGCCCATTATCATGATTTGAACTTCAGTACATTTTTAATACGACTGCTTGGCTTGGTGTGATGGACGTATTTGAAACTATACTAACAAAGCTGGTTACAAAGTATAGAACTAAAATATTCGAAAATGAATAGTAGCTGCGTAAAGTTACTCAGCGCTGCCACGTTTTACTGTTACAAATCAATCCACGCAAAACCTAAGTAAGATTCATTCGGCTACCTTGATTGCTCAAAATGTTTTAAAAATTACTGACTCGCTACAAATCATCCGCAGTTAAAACCATTAGTTGCAAAGACGTCTAAGAATTGGCGATTGGGACGGTTTTGCAGCAGAATCATTACTATTAATTACACTACCTATTATGCGTTAAAATCCTTCAAATTAGAGCGTATAAAACTTAGGGGAATGCAGGATACAAGAAGAAAAAAGAAAGAATTTAGATCGGGAACTCAGTGGCTAAAAAGGTTTGTACACAATGTTAGATTTCCATTCTTAGAGCCCTGAGAAAACGGCAACTTTTTTTCAAGAGTTTAAGAAAATATGAGGGAATTTGCCAATACCGCTAGAATACAATATTTCCAATCTCAGGAAGAAAATACAGTTAGATGATTTTGTTATCAAGATTCGCTTCAAAAACTTTTCTCACCGCTAAAAACACTAGTCAGTCCTCATGTCCTATTGACAAACTGTTACTAAACGCAGGCTGAAACGCAGGAAATACCGACAGCAGTATCTTTTGCAACAGTCCTGTCTCACTTGCTGGAATTACAAAATACTTCTGCAAGCGTTTCAAAGAGGAATGAAAAATCCCGAAAACAGAAAATCCAAGGAACAAAGCTTTGACCGGAGAATACAAGTTGGTATTGTACAACCTTGGTCCCTAAGGCACTTATCGGCTAGTTGTAGTCATTGTATGAACTTTTTAGATTACGTACATTTTTTTTCATTTGAGCACCATTAGACAATACGATTCGATTTGCGTATGTGAAGACTGACCCCATCATTTACGTTGAGTGGATTTTAGTTGATTGATAGAAATTTTATTGGCAGGCTGCTGATTTCTTGAAGGATTGATGGTAAGATCGTCCAAGGAAAAGTTTAAATCTCCCCATGTCGTGCCCTGAAAAAAGCAATGAGCGACATTCAGGAACCATTGAAAAAGTGTTTGTAATTCAGGCAGACAGAACAAATGTGTCTTACCTGCAAGGAAGCTGCTTGCTTATTCTCGGCCGCAGCCGAGTTATTATTGATATTGTTACTCTGTACGTTTGATTTTATAGCTGGTTCGAGAATACTATCGAATAAAGTAGCGTTGGATTGAGGATATAGCTGAGCACCAGACTGGGCCCCAAAGCTTAACCCTTGCAATGATTGAGACGCAGGCTGCGCTAGCATTTGCGGAGACTGCGGTTGCGGTGATGCCGCCGAAGCAAATCCGGCATTATTGCTGAAATTTCCTAATGAGCTGACTCCAGTAGTGTCGAATCCAATATCACCAAGTAAATCTACTTGATTGTTAGCACCGGCACTTGCTGGTACAGGCGGAGCGACAGTTCCATTATTTGGGAACAAGGTATTGGACATCGAAAATAAATCAGCTGATGCAGAGGCAGATGATACACTGGTCTGTACATTCAAGGAGTCTAAAGTAGCCTCGGAAGTGGAACCAAAAGCTGATTTAAAATCGGCAGGAAAAGCATCCTCCGTCCGCTGTGTTGTTTGAGTTATTGGGGCAGCTTTGAAGTCCCCAAAGTCTTCGCCTTCCCGAGGATTGAAATCATCATCGTCAACTGCCTTACTACTAGATATGCTAAACGCAGGTTTCTTGCTGGAATTTTCTCGTTTAGTTGTGGGCGATGATAAAGTCGGCGATTTAGGTCTCCTATAAATCACGATAACTTGGTTAGGGTCAGAGGAATAATACCATATATTCCAAATTTTTAAACACTGTTATAAGCTAAGATTGCGTGCCTCAGCTACGATGGTGGCACCCAGTCAACGATTATATATTCTACACTTAGTAAAACTCACCCTAACTCTTCTCCTGTTTCATCGTACTCCCCGGAGCCCATCGATGATCCCCATGTTGAAGTAGTACTTGAGCCCATCCATCTGTCTGATCCAATTCCTACATACTTATCTCTATTTTTCTTTGCTTTTTTTCTATCTTCTTTTAACCTATCTTCATCCTGCAACATGAAACATTCCCCGTTACGTTCATTTATAATCCACAATAAAACGCATCCTCTTTAACGCGATCTGTGAATCCAATCAATCAAACTTACTTGAAGCAAATCAACCAATTCCTTTGCTTTAACTCTCACATTCATTTCCCCATCTTTAGTAACTTCCGGCGGAATAATAGAATTCAGTGAAAAACCTGGCTCATAGACCACATGATATTCGGTCAAACTCCGCAATTCGTAAATGCGGTCATTTGTAGCACGAATAACACGCTCAGAGCCATTAAGTAACAAATGATGTAGGAGTAGCAGACTCTGGAATTTTTTCAAGCCCATTAATTGACAATTTCTAATCAGAACTGGACTACACAAACCATTCTAACAGCTTCTTGCATTTACTTTGTATATTCTTCGCGGACTTCTCTTATTTTCTGCAATACGTTTCCACAGCATTCCCATGACTTCTGGAAACTGGTCATAACTAAATGTAGCTTGCGACAACTCATACTTTATAGCTCCTAAAACAAACAAATACAATTATGTTTGCAGAATGTAAGACTCAATACTTCATGGTCCACATAATTTAAAATCTTACCTGTTAGGACCCCACGCTTCATCATTTGTTGCTTCCCGAACTTTTGATTCGATTTCAGTGTAGTTCATAACCACATTGGTTCTGGAAAAGCAAGAGTTATCAGAACTGACCAGAATGCCAAACTGATTATTACAGAAGTAAATCCTATCATTCCAAAAAGACGTTATTACAACTCACACTTTATCCGCAAGTTCGCGTACTTTCCACATGGCTAGGATGAATGTAATACAGCACTACAGAGGTGAAAGGAATCACGAAGATATTTCCGAAAAAAGAATTTTGTACTCGTTCAAAACTGAGGTCCTGAAATTAAACGCATGTCAATTTAGCAGTGGAATATGGAATATGGAACTAATATTCGCATTGTGGTCGATAAAAATGCATGCCAAAGCTTTGCGGAATGACGCAAGGACTTACATCAACGCTATATTACATTAGCGAAGCTGGTGGGAAGAATCGCGAAGACACTCCTAATCAGCTCACAACCATAGACAACCTGCAGGGTGGACTTCATTAATCGGATCCCCAAATACTGCAAAGCTGACGAGCTGACACTTAGCTTTCACGGCATCTAAAACAAATGAATTAAAAAAATGAATTCTAAACGAAGGTTAAGCCACATCTTGCATCACAACAAGATATATCGTCTAATTATTTACAAGTTTTTTTGCAAAGCAGACGCCAGTCAACACTAACAACAACACCAAGAGCCTAACTCAACAAACATCTGGCTGCCCTGTTTTTATGCTCCAACCACGATTCTGTTATCAATACCAGCAGAAGAATTTAAAAGTTATTACTAAAAGGACGAAGTGCTATTTTGCACCCACGAGTGTGAAAGACCTACTCAAAAGATCCTTCGCCTAGCATATCGTTCCGAAACAGTGTATGAAAATTTGCCAAATTTGTGTCTCCACGTACGTAGTTCTGAATCACTTTTCAGTCACCGGTATAGCGAAAGTCATGTTTGAGTACAGTGCAGCTGTTTTCTCCAAACCAAAAGGATTTGCATAAAGGTGTTGAACGTACTTATGTTGAAGCACCGGTAAACGAACACCGTTAACAATTGTCCACTGACTACTTTCTGCTGGTAAAGCACTTGCAGTAACCATATTTGTTCAAAAAGTCGCATAGATAATGTACACTACAGATTCATTTATGATTCTATGGTTTCAACTATCTTTGCCGAACACTGTGTGCCAAGTCAGAGCTGACATGATGAAGGACACAGAGAATGTTATTGACATAAGTAAAGAACACAATACGTGCTCCTTCACAATCTATCCACACTCACAAAAAGAATGAAAATTAATACGAAACGGTAGTGATGTTTAACCTTGAGCTCCTTCTCACCTGAGAGTTCCGATTTCTTCCAACGAAGATAAAAAGATTGGAAACCTGCAAAATTCACTTTGTTGGACAAATAATCCGACACCTGCGTTACATTTAACGAAAATTTAACTTAATTGGTAAAGATGCGAGCTATTCTGCTATGCGCTACAATGTCAAAAGCGACTACCAAAAGTACAATACTGCAAGCTTATGTTCTTCACACACATGACTCCTCGCTAAAGATTTTTTTATCCTTGTCCTGGATTTTAGTAAGAGATTTGTACCTAGAACCGTGAGTCCCTTATCCTGCATATGGGTTTAGTCTCTTCTTTTATATGTACCTACTACTCGCACTAAATGACGTGGAAGGGTTCATTCCTAAACAACTTGTGGGTACCATTGACAAAGTAAATTCTGATAAAAAGACACAGCGAGTACTCTTATCATAACATTGCAAAATTTTCTCCTTCTCCCAACCACTGTGTGCGTCAGTGACCGTGAGTATCCCATTCGGTATTAACGAAGGTTGGTAAAAGTATACTTTAGGAAGCTTTCGAAAAAGGCAACTTTGTCTGAAAGTTCCCGTGTCTGCATTTAAGTCAGACCGAAGGAACGTATGTGTATACATACTGCACAAGGCTCTGTTCCGCTCCTCACTCACTCATTCTAGACCATTGAAAGGAAGATTTATCAGTGCGAGGATTGAGACGGAAGTTCGGATGAGTAACATATGTGCATGCAGTAACATTTAAATCGCTAATACAAAAGGGTATGGTTTCTCGAAGGTAAATATCCGTTCGTCTTTTGCTAAAAACGGGCAGGTGACCAGCGAAAATGTCATTGCCAACCGTTGGTGCTCCTGAAAGTTGGAATCTAATTCGTGGGGAGTGCCCTCGGAAAAAAACGCAGTAACTGTAAAAGATTTCGCCAATTTAATTGGCGCGGGGTCGAATATTGTGCTATATGCGCCATTTATTCAGTAAGGATAGTAACTTTTGAGGAAGTAACTATTTAGCTTCTAGACTTTTAGGCAATTAAGTTTGGTGGCTGTAGCTCGAGACTGAAATCAACTGGAGTAAAGGATTAATCTCTAGAAATAGTTACAATGACAGAAGCCACTGAGAAAACGAAGAAACCTTCAGGTAAACAATATCGAAGTTGCATTATCAGAATGTTAGTTGCTAAATGTATAGTACAAGATTTTAAAAGCTTTCAACGGTGTTTACAGACTCAGCGTTTAAACAACAACGGCTTTACAGCCTGGCAACCGATTCTTACTGCTGGAACCGTTCTGCCTACATTTTTTGTGATTGGAATTTTGTTCATTCCAGTTGGAATCGGGCTGTTAGTATTTTCTGATAAGGTCAAGGAATATTCATTCGATTACACGAACTGCAACAATACGAACGGTCAACGCTGTGCGGCAGTGGTAGAGCAAACTGGAAAGCCTTGCATGTGCAAGCCCATTGAAGTGGTGATAGAGGAGGATCTGGAGGTAACAGCAACATTGTTGATCACAAATGGAGTTTCCAAATTGAGGCTAGAACATGATTTTATGATAAGAACAAGCAGTACGGTAGACTTAAAGAGATAAAATGAGTGCTCGAATAATTTATTTTCTTTGCAGAAAAATGTATATGTGTACTACGCTTTAACAAACTTCTATCAGAATCATCGTCGGTACGTGAAGTCCAGGGATGATAAGCAATTACTGGGGTTCGTTGGGTCGCCAGATTCACCGGCAGAACCTGATAGTGCTTGTGAGCCGTACCGATTCAATATGACTGGTACTGGCGCTGCTATAGGTAGCTCACATTAACAGAATGGAATAATATTTTAGGACGTGCATGTAATTGTTTGGAATTCTGCTTTAGGTGTGGGAGGCGAGAAGAAGATTTACTTCCCCTGTGGTGCTATTGCAAATTCAATGTTTTCGGACAAGATTGAGCTGTACAAAAATGATGTGAAAGTTCCGTTAACGTCAAAAGATATTGCGTGGGATTCGGACAAGACATATAAATTCGATAACCCTAAATGGTGGGGTGAGGCGGTCAGCAATCCCGACCATCCGGCTTGGAAGAAGTTTGAAAAACCAAAAGGTATGCAAATGCTTGACATGATAATGCATTGGTCGATTTTGACGCAATGCAGAAATATAAAATTGACTTTCCAATTTACACAGATTGGACTGACGAGTTTTGGAAAGAGTGGCAGAAGACTGGAGGACTAAAAAACGAAGATTTTATTGTTTGGATGAGAACGGCTGCCTTGCCGAATTTTAGGAAGTTGTATCGCGTCCTGGATCGTAACTCGACGGGCTACATGAATGGGCTGCAAAAGGGCAACTACACCTTGCACATAACCTATTGTACGTCAGACTTCTGTAGTAAATGTCAGCAAAAGGTTTATTGGTTATCGATCGTGGGTTGTTCTAAATGTGTGCTCTACTTTTGCAGCATTCAAAGTCGATAAATTCCAAGGGACGAAGTCTGTCGTAATATCCACGACGTCATTGCTTGGTGGAAAAAATCCTTTCCTCGGAATCTCGTACATAGTTGTCGGAGCCATCTGTCTTGTCTTGGGAATCGTGTTCCTCTTCATCCATATCAAGAACGGGAAAAGGTCAGTCAGAATAAATCTTTACTTGAATTCTTTGCAATGCTTGTTTTTTGTGAGTAGTGAGTTTGAATTGGGTTTGCTTACTGGTATTGGTATTTTGGATTATACTTTGAACGGCTATTTTCTTTTAAACTGCTCGCATCTCTAAATGGACTAGAAAGTTGCAGTTAATTCGGCCAAATGAAGTAGGGAGCGACGCGACGGAAATAGTCAGCCCACGAACTAGTAATGCTGTGAACGGTCAGGAACGTGTGCACGACGCCTTTCAACGACCAGTCAAAAAGTTCATGTAAAAACATGGGGCTGACCTGGAGAACCTGCACAATCGCTGCAGTTCGTCGCGTTAGCTAACCTTAGCTATGAACCGATGGCCATTTCTTAGAAATAGTGCAAATCTAACCCTTGCACGTGCCCAAGACAGCTAAAAACAGTTGCTCAAGCGCATGCTTCATGTCTTTGTATAAAGCTGTAACTATTTCATGCAATGAAAGAAAATCTGATCCACGCTCCTTTACTATCCAATTTACAGCACTTGGGAAATGACCAATGTGGACTCACGGACTTCGTACTAGAGCACAGAAAGCAAGATAACCAATGAAAAATTCCAATAGTATTATTGCCTCGCACTGGTGTTTTGTTGGCTATGCCCGCATTCCTGTGGACACAGTTCAAATTTCCACTTGACGTTGTGACCTTTTTGTATCGTGCCGGACAAACTAGTCGTAATTATGAAGATTGTTCCGGACGAGGTTCATTTAATATGGTCGTCTGCTTATGCACACCATGGTTAGCCATGCCACTCGTCTATGTCGTTACAAATGTGGACAATTAGGTGTTCAGAGTCTTTTATCACTAGGCTAACCACTGCTGCATAGTCGTGAAAGATGTTCAACGTACTGATCTGCACCGTAGATTTGGAACTAATTTATTTTAAAGTACTAAAGTAAGTCTTCTTTTCGCATCCAACTTTGTGTTTTTCACTACTATGTTTTAGCTAAAAGTCTGTAGCAGTTTTTAAGGTCCTTATTTTTTAATACCGTACCTGTATCCTGTGTCGTAGAACTTTTCTTTGTGCTACCTTTAGTTATTTAATCACTTCATGTGTCAACCTGCTTCGTAAACTCAGTAAGAATGTGCCTTCAACAAATTAAAATCTTATAGGATTAATAGCAAATTAATCTTGCACTTGTACGTATAAGTGCGCGTACATGATGACCTCATCGCTGATTTTTCTCAGCAAAAACTTAATTGAATGTTATTGTTCCAAGCTCTCGTGTATTGGAAGAAATGTCACTATCGTGTAATAAGAAAACAATCATTCTTTATCTTGTCTCGTTTTATTATACATAGACTTTTTACCTAATATTGTGGCACTAGCCCCAGTGCATCATTTGTAGCTTAAGTATGATGTTTGCCGATTTTAAAGAGAAGCTTCAGCTTCTAGCCTGAGTAACAAGATCCAAAATTAATATAAAACCGATCAAAATTACCGGAACATACTCCAATTGCCGAGTGAATTTCAAAGCATGATTGATAAAAGTTATATGGCGGATTAAAGTCTAAGCTTCACAAGAATCCAGTGATTAATTGCTGCACTACAGACATGTACCGCATATAACGCTGAATATCTCTCAATCGTGCCAACGTTATTTTCAATTCATTTGTATCTTCACTTTTCTCCATGAGGTCAACTAGCTGCATGCGATTACAAAATGGAATTGACAGGCTGCTGATAAATAACCATCAGAATATTGGCTTGTTTGCTCCGTAACCTTACCACGAGAAAATCCTCAAATGCAAGATGTCCAGTTCCATCGTCGAGATCTCGAATTACATTCATTTTGTGAGTCAAGGCGGAAGAGTCGTTCAAGTTGGTCAGGGTGAGTTCCCTAGAAGATGATCACGGTGAGCGAAAAACCATTCATTGCAAATCCTACTCAGATCAAACTAATGAGCTTTTCCCTTTACTCTGCTGAGAATCCTTAATGCTTACATCTCATGAATTTTGATTCGACCGTCATCTGACGGATCAAATATCTGAAAGATGTCGTGTAATCCTAGGATTTCGTCTTCCGTCCATTGTGTGAACTTGGCAGAAATATCGTGGATGTTAAGCTCTTTGCCAGCTTTTGCGCTTTGCCTGATCTTAACTCTCTTATTGATTGTGTCCGTGAGTAAATTACGCGTGGTCATTTGCTCTGTGATCATCGTTTGCATGGCCAAGTCCCATTCTGACTTGATACTCTCCCGTTGAAGCCCTGAAAACCATCTGGTATTCTGTAGACGCGTGCCCTTCATGCTCCGACAAAAAGTTGCACCGTTGCGTCTAAACATATAATCCTTTGACGTGAAACTTCATTCAATTATCATCCTCCGACCTTTGTTCTCACCTGATACAGTGAAATCATCTTCCCTAACGAAAGGGACGGTCGAAGGCTCTGCTGGCTCTCTAAACTTGACCGTAGGCTGTAAGAATCTTGCCGACGTAAGGCCCATGATAAACGACCTATTTCGCCACGCACGTGACCATCAGTTCGGATTGTGCTTACTACGATAAATATTTTATTCACGCATTTGAAACTGGACTTTACCAAAGATAACAGCAGCACAAGTTCTAAAAATAACTTAGTCCAACCGGTTTTATCCAACTCTATTCAGAGGTCAGGTAGTTTAAGACTGTAGCAGTCGCACTAATGTATGATGCAACGTCTCCTTGTTTGCTGTTCTACAAAAACTGGAAACAGTGATTATGTGGATCGTTTCGGAAATAGTTTACGGCAGTTTATATCACCGCGCCGTTTAGTTTTAATATTTGCTTTAAGCTGCAGTGGCATTACCATTTTTTCTCTTATCTTTCTTCAGCCTGGATACACAGTTACTCTTCTGAATCGTATAAATTCTAAACCAATTTCAAGAAAAACAGCTTGTCACAGCACTTATTCTACTCACGTAGCCCCGTGAGTAAACAGATGTGTAGTGATGTTCACAGCACTTGCGTTTCTTGTTCACAGAGAAATAAAGACTGATCAAGGCATAAGCCAACGTTTACGAAACTCGAGATTGAACACATGCAGAAGATTGTGTCTTCTTATTGTCTCTTAATGTTCTCTAACAGATGTCTCGTGAGTAGGATGCGAATTCAGGCTGTTTGTGTACCTTAATTGATAGAGAGAAGACACGCATGAATATTCATTGACATGGAGCGACAATCGGTTATGAAACCAGTATTGGACCATATGCTACATACAGAAGGTTGAATCGAAAGCGACATTTGAGTTAAGACATTTTGTACTTTTGACAGGTTGCGAGCAGCTTTCACTATCGTGCTTTCTCCAAAACTTGACTCACGCAAGCCGCTAGTTCCATGTTACAACCAATCAATTTAATGGCGAATTCATGGAAAAGTTAGCTTTAGCGTGTGAACGCCTCAGTGTGAATTTTTAATTTCTACATTTTTCCCCCTCCTACAAAAGAAATGAGTTTCTTGACCGTTGCACAAACCCAGACTCATGGCAAAAACAAAAAGGTGAGCATGCTCATAAAAGTAAGTGTGAAATCTGTGGGAGCAGAATGACTTTTTAATTTCGATTGATTAATCTCGTATTTTTCCGCCGACACCTCAGGCAGAGTCAATAGGTGGGCGAGATGACAGTAAATGGAAAAGTTCAAAGCGTGCACCTGTTTTCTTCCGCAATTCCATAAGGTGACACTGGCAATCATTCGCTCGATTATTGTAAACACTGTAAAGTCAGTGCTTTACTACACTGCACGTGTATATGCTGAGAGTGAAGATGTCCCTACCTATCATTACATGTCCTAGCTACACCGCGCTGATGCAATATTTACGTTATGCAGTTAATGGCATAAAATGAGGCTGTTCAGCACACCTTAAGTTGAGGTACGTCTTGTCTTGGG
>VRMD01000685.1:0-22833 GCA_009872375.1 Sminthurides bifidus | reverse complement strand
AGACGAGCCAATCTACTAGTGGCTCCGGCTTGTAAGAGCTTGTAAGAGGATGGAGGAAGGAAACGGGTGATAATCACAAGGCGATCTGTTCGATAACGAGGACTGGTAACGATTCGGTACAAGCGGCAAATGTAAATCAGGGGTTGCAATTTCATAGTTTGCAGCATATTTCCACTGTATACGAGTGCGTGAAGCGGGTGAGAATGGAGATCTACCCCGCCTTGGTCGTTTACGACACGAGGAAACGAGGCTGACGTGTAGAATGTTGCGGGAAATGATGATGAAGCATGGTGGAGTAAATTAGCATGGGCAAGAGCCACGGCCCTCTCTTGTTGGACATGATGAGGTGTGCGTGTTGCGTATGGGATTTTTACCATGATTGCTGAAAATTAATCATGTTAGCTGGACCAAGTGTCGCGGAGGTGGATTTCGCATGGCAATCGTCAGCCTCGTACTTGGTCACTGGTGTCCCCAGACTCTGGGGCCCGGACTGCGGACGGTCTTGGAGGAGGTTTTCACCCACTGGTTGTTGTGGGCAGAAATAAGTTTGTTTTTTTTTCAATTACGTCCTTTGCATGTCTGCCAGTAAGACTTATGACGAGGGGAAATTCTCAAAAGGAAATAAGAGAAAAGTTATATGGGTTTTGAATTTGAACACTTTTCCAGCCCTGAGTTGAAGGAAGCGTGTGGGATGATGAATTGGGCAGGAATTTTGTGGCGGGTATTTTATATTTCTGTGGGGTTGAATTTCCGCAGGTGAGGAGGGATCGAGCACTGCAGACTACAGTGGGCTCAATGGATAGTTATTACGCGAGATATATAAGTTGACGTAAGCTGGAGGAGAAAGTTGAGCGGGATGTTCTCGCCAAGGAGGTTCAAATAGGATAACAAAGATGGAGGGGGGGAGGGAGGGAGATGTGAAAAGTTTAGAGGGCATGTATACTTTACGAGCGGGGATGAGATGGGTACAGAAGTGCGAAATAAGCGCTGGATTAAGTGTCGGTGCAGGTGAGGCGTTCACACGGTGGTTTGGCCGGGAAAAGTTGCGGGCAGAGGAAGGAGAGGAAATTTTGATTAGGTATAGTTTCCATCTATATTTCTTCTTTTTCCAGACAGTTTGTGCAAGTGTGGAAGGAAAAGTATTTGCGACGATTTTGTTGGTAAAGGATACGCTGATTTGAAAGAGCTTTGACGGAGGGCATTGTGGGAGGAAGGAAAAGGAAATGAAAACATGTCCGGGTTGTGTAAATTTTTAAGATTGGCAATGAAGATTTGCCAAGCCCTGAGGAAAGAGGGGTGGGTGACGTAAATTCAGTGGAAGACATTGGGGAAAACAACGTTTTGGCAGATACACAAGTTGTGAAAGGTGTATAGATGTGCTTGTTTCCTGTAGAAATCTGAGAAGGGATTCTTTCCCCGCCCCTTGCCATGCTCTAGGTCCCAGTTCGGAGTAAAGAGACACTGTATATAAAGTGTAAGAGGGAGAGAGAGAGAGAGAGACAACTAGAGTGAAAGTGTGAGAGAAACGCCAGAGGATTGGAACATGAATGAAGCTAGGGGGCAGGGGGCGGTAGGAATTGTCGGGGGAAGGGACGGTGACATGAGCTAGAAAATATGAATGTGTTCGATTATTACGGGGATCTTTTCCTGTCGCCCTGATTCCCTTGTCGGTGAGGTGTGCAAATGAGGCTCGGAGCAAGGGCTGTAGTACACCAAGGCGTGTAACAGACACTAGTTAATATAGGTGAAAAAAAATCAGGTTTGTTCCGTAGTAGTAGCACACCTACCTACAAGTGTATTTTGACAGTTGATGGTTTTGCGCGGCGGAAGAAAAAAAACGCTCACTGGGACGTGTTTGAGCTCCTTGGTTGACGGCATGAAAGGTTGTTGTGAAAGGGAAGATTTCTATTTGATACGAACGTCACAGGCGATAGCGATATGGTCGGAAGCGTAGCTGAGATTTGGAAGGCGGGAAGGCCCGATTTGATCCTCCGACGGTAAAAGTAACAGGGAGTCGACATCACAAAACCTTTCAAAAAAATACACACATGAGTTGTCAGCTTTGCTTTTAGTGAAGAGAGACGCCGGAAGAAATGACAGCTCGTCTTCACCACCATCCTCCGCCTCAGCTTTGACATGCACTTTTAGCAAAATTAACAAACAAGCATGTATACACAGGGTCGTAATAAAGCGGGAGAGTGAAAATAAGCTCTTTTCCCTCTACGATAGAGTTGAGAGCAAGTGAGAGGGGGAAGGCTTCAAATTAGCTGTGTGAAGAAGACTTGGGAAAACAAGAAATGAATTAGGAAAAGTAACTCGCGTATTTCAGCATCGCTAGTCCTCGGCCAACAAAGATTGTTTCCTTATAAAGTAATCTCGGAAATGAATAGGCAAAAGCAGAAATGACAGCTTTTTGTTGGAGAGCAAGTCGTTGAGACTGCGAGTATGAGGAGGGCGGAAGAGCGGGTAAACCGGCTGGAAAAAAGGAACGTAAAGTATTACTTGTTGTGGAAAATGTAGTCAATGGTATGGCAGTACTCTCCGTCTGCGCGCACTTTCCACGTCGTGTAAGGTGGCTCATCCCCGTTATAGAGCTTTGAGTAGGCACTTTTCAAAGCTAACCTGAGGAAAAAAGCATAATGCCATCATAAATATTGGCTCATCAACTTAAGAGAAGAGGACAAAATCTGGCGGAAATGGTGACAATAAAGCTTTATAGATCCGCCAAACCGGCTGGCTGACTGCAGGAGTGAGGGAGGTGTGTGGGATTGTACGGACCTGTTGTTTATGCATGGCAAGGCTTTTTCATATTTTAATAGCTTCTTTTAAAATTTGGACGATAAAATATCCCGTGGTATTAAGGGATAAGAGCGTCATGAAAGTGCTGCGCTCCGAGTCGTAAAACTCACTCAGGAGGAGTGGAGGGAAAAAGAAGGAGTGAAAGTTCCAAGTCCTGAAGCAGTGCCTCGTGATGGTCTCTCTCCCCCGTGCAGCAGATTCCTACCGGCCATTCAAGGGAGGGGGAGGACGACGAGGAGGAGGAGGATTGGAAGCAAATAGAGAAAGTAGTAGATGAAAAATGAGAGCTGGAATGACATTTTATGAGATAGGAGATGAATGTAGATGTTTTTTGAGAATTTTTAATTTCGAGCAAGATGCGATAAAAGGACATGAAGAAGTAGAGGAAGAGAAGGAGGGGAATGTGCAAGGGTACCAGGACCTTGCCCGGAGAAAGAAAAAGTTGTTCATTTCTTCGACCCGGCCGCCTTTCCATTCTGATCGTGGCTGGAATAGTTTTTTTTGCAGATGGTGGTCACAGTTTGCGGTGGAAATATTGCATCGGGAGATTTGTAGATGCGAAGATGACGGGGGTTTTGATAACGGCCTTTCTTCAAAGGGAAAGGAGGGAATGAAAGGAAAACTAGTTGTGGATGTAGTATTTTTCACCAAAACCTCAAATGTGGAGGAGAAAGTTCTGAAGATGGTAGCTCCGAGGGTGATAATGGGCTGTGGCAATATCAGCCTGTGATGGGAATGTGTGCGGGTGTGTGTTCCAGCTCCCACCTCGGCAGTCTGGAAGTGAAGAGAGGAGGGTGGAAAAATCCAGTACCTGCTTTTGACAGACGATATGACGGGCTCTGAAGGAACGGCGTTAAAGTCTCCGCACAGAATAAGAGGTTTGGACGCTGCTCCGCAAGAAACAAGGTAGTTGGCCACATCCTTTCCCTGTTCGTTCCTCATCGTGGCCAGAAGTGCTCCTTGACGAGCTTTTAAATGCGTCGTGGCCACACAAACTTGCTGGCCAGTTTCTCGCAATCGAAGGTTGGCAAAAATGCAGACCTGGGGAAGACAAGACCAGTTGTGAGTTAGTGTTGGAGTGAAATGGCCTCGTGGAAACAAGATGAATCTCTAAAAATAGTGCCGGCTATAGATGCGATTATTCAAGGATTAAGCGCGTCACACTGACCTGATTAGATTGCACCCTCCAAATCTCCAGTATTCGGCTCGAGGCAGAGATCAAATCGAATTTATCACGACGGTAAAACAAGGCACAACCGTCAGGCCCATTGTTGTTCTCTAAATATATACAGGGTGAATCTGGCTTGGCGTAAAATATCCCCCGGTAACCCAACGAGCTCAGGCTGGCGTTGATGAATTTGAAGTGATCCACCTCCTGTGTTTTAGCAACACCCCAATTAATAACTACGTTTTTTCGAGCCAAACCGGCTACAAGCGTGTCACGCATCGTTTTACGTATATGTACGCCAGCTAGAAATTGGTAGCGGATCAGAAGCGATTGTAATCACATGGTTTCCTTCCGCATACACTCCCTTCAGCCCTCTCCTAATCCTGTTCAATGTCTCTGACACGGATGATGATCTGCTGAAATCTCCGATCGGAATCCTTTGACACCAGGTTATGGATTTGAGGACGGAGGATATTCAAATTTCACAAAGTCGCATATGGAATGAGGAAATGTGGCGAGCGGACGATCCTATTCCGACCCTGAGATCACCATCCTTTTACGGGCTTTTAAAAAAGGATGCGGCTTGGCAAAGATGCGGGGAGGATCAAAGTGAGATTTTAACAGGAGGAAAACTTGTGCTTAGGTTCTGAACGGAAAACGTTACAGTGTTGGAGCGGGGACTCGGGATAAAACCGGGGATTCGATCAAGGATTCCCAAGATTTTGGCAATGTGTGGAGAAAACTCTACTGATTTTATGATTCGAAGATAAAAACGGGAGAAATATTTGCAAAAATTGCAGAATTCTGTAAAAGATGCAAACCTGGCTGGAAGAGCGGGGAATGGAGCTTCGGAAATGCTTGGACGAAAGGGCATAAAAGTAAAGCACAGAGGGTTTGGCATGATCCAAGGAAAAATTGCAACTATGGTGATAATAAATTCAGTGCTCCATGTTTTTTGCCTATCGGAATTCCGATCTTTTGAAAAACAATGAGCTCGTGTGAGAGGGGGGAAGATGCTGAAAAGTTACTCCGATCTGGCTCCAGGACATGGGGGAGGAAAAATAAAGTCGATATTAAAGGGAAATATTCATTCCGCTCTCGGTGAATTTTTTTCCATACATACTACGTGCACGGCGTGTTTCACAAGAGCTACACAATCCGCCTCTTACGATCCACTAGCGATTTCCTTGGCAAAGATAACAGGATTTTGCACAAACTTGAAGGCATATCACGTCTGGATCGTATATGAGAATCTCATGAAGTATCCGAAGACGACGTGCCGTCCAGTCCAACGTTCCTTCTGGGAGGCCCACAAAATTGTCATGTGTTACTGCGAGAGCTGCATGAAAGCATATCAAAAGACGATATTACAAAAATTTTCCGCAACTCAATCACGCTGAGAGCAACTAATGGAACCGGTTAACAAGCCCTGTCATAGTTTACTCCAGCGAGGCAACCAACGCACACCATTGCCTCCTACAATTCCCTCAATTGCCAACAACAAACGGATCAAGTCTACCAGTAGTCAGGAGACGAGATGAAATAAACACCTAGCACATCTTGTTGCAATTCCACGCACCCATCTCTTACGGCACATTACTCACGCGGATTTAATAGACTGACTTGGTGAAAGCAGATTTACGTTCCCTACGTCGTCTACGTCCTTCGCCTCCATCCCGATCATTATCGCAGGGCCGTTGTAAAAGTAGCAGTAAAGGCACGAGGCGCTCGTGACCATCCTACTGACGTAACGACACTTGGTATGAGTCGTCGTCAACCATAGCGGGAAAATACTTGTGGGAAGGTTGGAGGGAAAAATAAGTCGGGATTTTCATTACCTTCATTTCGGGAGTTTTAAGGAACGTGATAGATAAAGCGCTCTGAGGCAATTTCGTGAAATAAGTCGCAGTAAAGAAAGAATTACATGATTGTTTCGTAACAATTTTTGTCCGTGGTACAATTCCAGATTCGTAAGCACGAGGAAACAGGGAGCGTATAAGCACAGAGTTTGAAAGCTAAGTAATGCTGGAGAGCTTGATGTAGAATTCATTTCCTTCCCTTGCAAGGATAAACTAAGGTGCTTTACACCAGGCTTTTTATGTACCTCGGTAGATTGGATTCTAGTAAATAAATAATAGGATCTCAAAGGAGGGAACAATTCATAAAACCCTAGCAAATGAAAGTACTTAAAGTGGAGGAATTTCCGCCATCTTCTCATGTCATAATAGCACCCACTAAGGGCGTCAAACAAAATGAAAAGCAGCTCCTGTACTGGTTTTAATCAGCGTTAACATGTAATGCTTCTATCTGGCTGCGTTCTCCTGGGGTTTTCCCTCTCACAAGTCCTTGGTTTCTTCCACCGTGCCGAAAGCCCACCAGGTGGAAATTACATTCATAAATAAGTGTTTTTGCTCTCCCCACCCTGAGAGTGGATGATGCTTTCATGCACTCTTGCGTCATGCATCTCTCCAGCTCTAGGTTGACAATTGCAAAGAGAGAAAAATCAAAGAAATTATTATTACCTTGCGCTAAAATATTCCAGGTTAAAATTCTAAAACGACCTCCTTCAGGTGCAGCGGCGGCGGAACTGCAAACTGTGAAACATAAATTCACATTAGGTAACGCATTGCAACTACTACTGTTTTCAGGCCGTTGAGGAACCTATTGCGGCTCCCAACAACTCTTAAGTTGAATTGAAATTTGTAGCAATGGGTTGTAATATATAATACGGGGACCATCCGTATTTCAGGGCGAGTTCAAGGAGGCTACTGAGTACAGGTGAAAGTAAATAAGTGAAAGTGAAAAAGTGGAAAAAGCCAAAGTTGCTAGCACTGATACTTCTGGTAGTACTTGTAGATTCAAAGCAGCTGAGTAAACGCGGAATATTTTGCTAAATAAAGCATTGAAAAGAGGTGAATCAAAGGGCGCAGAGTTGAAAATTATAAAAGGAGGAGAGCATATGAGAATAGAGGAGCTGGAAGAAAGAATGAGTGTATGAAAAACTAGTTTCTACCGTCTACAAGAGATTAGACAGGGGAGAAAGCATAATCCTGGACGAATGTATAGAGCATATAGGATACAGTAAATTTATATGGGATCTTTTCTTTTTCATCTTTTGTGGCTCGGAAGCAAGGGAGGGGGGAGGGAGAGACAGACGGACAGACAGACAGCGGAGAAGAAAGGAAGAAGGAGTGAGAGAGATTTGATAAGAATTTGAAATAATGCAGATTGAGAGAAATGTTTTCTTTCTCACAGTCTCTGCATGATGTAGGAGGAAATTTCTGAATGTGGTCCCTCCTCACACTGACTCCATTACCAGCCGAGGTATCAATTTTCATTTTTTATGTATTTATTCTTATTACACACACGCAGAGGGACCTCACTCCTGTAAATACATGCCGGCTCCGGCAAAGCAAGCAAGTCTCTTGGCATTGCTCCATGATTTCTCAGGACAGTATAATAACGGGAAAGAGAAAATCGTTTTCTCTCTCAAATCCCCAGCCTACACCTGTTTACCTCTTCAAAGAAACGCGGAGGATATTACATCTCATCCGCCAGGTAAAGAGTATTATATCAAAACATAAGAGCGGGACAGATAAACAGGTGAGGGGAGGGGGGAAAGAGAAAGTTAGACTGTTAGAGTGAATGAGTAAATGCGAAAATGGCAAGTCCCCAGCCTAAAAGTTGCAATGAAAGGAAGATGTTTCCCTTCTGTCTGTATTTCAATTTCGCTAAGCAAGTCTCTTGGCATTGCTCCATGATTTCTCAGGACAGTATAATAACGGGAAAGAGAAAATCGTTTTCTCTCTCAAATCCCCAGCCTACACCTGTTTACCTCTTCAAAGAAACGTGGAGGATATTACATCTCATCCGCCAGGTAAAGAGTATTATATCAAAACATAAGAGCGGGACAGATAAACAGGTAGGGGGAGGGGGAGGGAAGAGAAAGTTAGACTGTTAGAGTGAATGAGTAAATGCGAAAATGGCAAGTCCCCAGCCTAAAAGTTGCAATGAAAGGAAGATGTTTCCCTTCTGTCTGTATTTCAATTTCACATCCCGGCTTATTTCCTTGTGTATGTGTTGGAGCTTTGTTGAAAGAGCGGCGGAAATGAAGATGAAATATCCTGGTGGGGAAAAAATTAAATCGAAACTCTAGGCAAGTGTAACATCAAAGGGTTATAAAAATTCAAAGCAAATCTACGCACGTCGTACAAATCTCTCTCCATCTGGCAGTTTACAAAAAATCCAGCCAACTAAACAAGACGGTGGCGGGTAACAGGTTATACAATCATCAATCATTAAGAGAATGGATGTTTGAATAACAGTAAAATCAATCATGATTCCCTCTCTTCCTCCTAGCTTCTCAGTTACATTTTTCTTACTCTCTCATCTGTTGCTGCCATCCGGCCCAAGCTACAATTATTTTCCAGTTTATCATCAAGACTGGCAAGGAGAAGTGGGCAGGACCACACCGAGGGAAAAAACCAAGGCAGGAAGCAAATAATCCCCGTCAGAGACGAAAAGTAATAATGTAAAAGCATCTGACTTGATTGCAAACGGAAAAGAAAGCACTGCCTCTGTACCTCGCCGAGGTTTGAATATTATTTAATGTGAACACAAGCCATCGTAATGAAAAGGCTGGAAGCCTATGCAGTCACGATAGAAGGGTATGTGTGTCGTCACTACAGAGCTGCAACCACGTATTGCAGCAACACCACAGCATTTGACATGTGTACCAGGGAAATGAATCGTGTACATTAACCCTGGTAAGTTACACGGGAAAGAAAGCGTCTGACATGCAGACCCACTGGTGTAAACGAAAGAGAAAGTAGTTAAAGGAGGAGGAGGAGGAGCTGCATTACCATGCAACTCTTTCAGAGTCAATGTTGCCAAGACAAGGATGGGGGTTAGGGGGGGGAGGTGGAAGAGACGGTTTAAATTACCTTGAGATATGTACGACAGGCGTTTGACTCCGAGGGAAGATTCCTCCTCAGATTGTTCTTCATGAGGCGGATGATGTGTGTTGAAGGTGACAAAGTTTCTGGTTATGAGAGGAATAGAGGCTGGTAATTCGTTTCGGCAACGGCGGAGCAAAGACTCGCGGGTGCAGGAGCTACCGACGGCAAAATCCACATCCTGGCAATCTTCACGAACCGCTGGAGCGGATGTGAAACTACCCATTCTGGAAAGAAAATTATAGTTTTTATTAGTATTCCCATTCTGAGAGCTGAAACTTGTCCCGAAACTCATGCCGTGAATAATCATCATGTTGCGGAATGAATTAAATAAAAATATATATATTCACACTCTATTCACGCCACGCTGGACCGAGCTAACGAACCGGTCGGATTCTCGTCAGCCATGTCATAATGCCCGCGTCCTTAAAGCTTGCAGAAATTGGCACAGCCCTGTACTCCTACCCTGTAGGACTGACGACAAGGTTGACTAAAGCCTCCAAATTATTATTTGCCACCCTACTCATCTATGCTGCTCAGCTCGCTATGAGGAGGAGTTGTCGAGAGACTTTGAATTTTTTTCTCATGTTCTGTCTTGTAAATCCCCGCCACATCATTTCTCGCAGAAAGGAAAAAACTGCACTGAGAAAATGAAGAGCGGGAGGGAGGCTATGAGCTATCATTGCCATGTCTCCGATGGAAATCCAAGCCGGAGAGCCGGGACGCCAGCCAGCAGCCGAGAACCGAACGTTCGATTCGTGTCCTGGTAATGAAAAGAGGCCGGGACGTTTCATGCGGACAAATAACCAGACAGAAATAACCAGGAGGAAAAATATTTATAGCCTGCAGTACCACGGACAAGCGAAAAAGGAACACGTTTCGTATTGTTCGTCACTTGATCCACAAAAAGGAGGGAGGAAATGAGCTACTTTTCACTTGCACAGCTTTCCCAGCATCCCATGGCGTGCCTCCGAGCTTCGCAACGACCGACGTCATGGGACACGTTATGGATGACGGGGCTCTATGGATAGGATGCTATGAGGCTCAAGATTGCACGCTCACTCACCTGCAAAATGCTTGCGTGAGGAATTTTGGGACTGCGATCTCGAGCTGAGAATTGATTCTAAACAAGGTGGAACCAGTTTCCCAATTTCCTTAACAGGAACATCGAGGCGTCAATAAGGAGCGAACATGTTTCAATTTCCAACGTTAGGAAATAAATTTTGCAACTGCATAACTTGATTGTGCCCAACGTTCGGAGTGAAAGTGCTCGGGACGATGCTGACGGTGAGACGCAGGAGCTGATATCTATTATGGTAGGTAGCGCAGTGTGAATTAATAATTCAGTGGGATTCAAAGAATATATATATAAAATACAGGGAGTCTCCAATGCATCCGTGCATTAAGGACTTGTGAAGAGAGGAGAGAGAGAGAGAGAGGATGATAAAAAAGTACAACTACCGATAAGAGATACGGAGGAAGCGCATGAAAGTATTCATCCCCCTGCCACGCGAAACAAGGTTATTTGCCAACAAGATATGGATGTATGTGGCGCATACGTGAGTAGAATGAAATTGATAATTTGTTTTGGTAATAAATCGAAATGGGAATTGCGAATTGGAACTCGAACCAGGGCAGGAATAAACTAAACTTGCCAAGATTAGAATGTAATGGCCATGGAAAGTTGGAAGGTTCCAGAGTGTTGTGCAAGCCGGGAATGGAGAAAGAATCTAGGAGTTTGAGTATTTCCACCGCGCTGCTCTTCTCTTGTATACTACGAGCCAAGATGTTACTATGTAAGTTTGAACTTGGAACGGCTGACCTTTGGCTCGGATCCGAGATGTCTTGTTCTTCCCTCGGCCAGACAATGAAAAATGGGTGTACAATTCTTTATCCGAGTGTAAGCTATGAATGGAGCGGAAGAGATGTATACAGATCGCGCCAGGGCGGTTGTGGAAAGAAGAAATCTCGGAACATTTACGAATTGAGAAAGAGCCGGATCTGAATGTTGACCTGGCGAAACTTAAGTAGCACGTTCACTCTTGCAATCCTCCCTCCTTCCCACCTTCGTCTCGGGGGAGCTCATTGCATCTTGAACGACTTTTCAACAGAAGCAATGCGCCAAGCAGTGTGGCCACTCCAACCAGTTTACAAAAGAGTATCACAAGAACTAAACTAAACTATAAGAGATGAAAGGACGGGTTACTGCTCTGGCTCCAGAGCAGATATCACGTATGCGATGGAATCACCTCGGCCGTGTCTCAAATCGCTCTCAGCAGGACATACGGGGAGAAAATTTGCAGGCCGGCTAAATCAAGGTAGGACTGCTTCCACATCCTACCAGCCAAACCATAGGGGAAGTCAACTGATGAGGAAAATGGAGAAGAAAAGTTGTTTTCAGAGAGAGAGAGAGAAAGTACGGAAGATTTGGGGCGGGAAGGAGTCGTGCTTTGAATAACAAACGCGATGATGAATAAACTCATTAAGTTTACCCTTAATGATCTAGAATAGCCAAGAGCCAGAAACCGATAGGAGTGAAGCGATAAAGAAGTCAACACCGCCTCTCTCGCCAGATTAACCAAAGACAAGTGTATGAATCCGCCTATAAGACCACAGAGTATTCACAAAAGTTTTACAACGTCTCCAACAAGCTCATTCCTGCGGTTGGCAATATCGCTCTCGGCTCCTGATAACGACGCTCCAGCGACTTTGCCAATCTCCTATCATCTTCATGCTCAATGCGGTTCAGATCTGAAACTGCAACTGTGATGCAGCCCCGCACTTGATAGTAGACCCTCACAGGTCTTAAACATTTCAAGAAACTTGGCCCTTAACCAAAAGCTGAGAGGAGTGACAGCTTCTCACATAGCCTGAACAAATTCCCAGTCCGAAAGGCTTGTCGGAGTCTGAAGCTGGACAGAATCTGAAGCCACGAACAAGAACAATGCTAATAAGAACCGAAGTTTGTACGGTTAGGAAATTGCTTTCATTTTCATTGGCAGCACCAGTCAAACTTGGCTTGGAAATTGACAATGCCATCACCAAAACCAAGTCAAGGTGAAGTAAATGCCAGAATTGCGCAGGGAGTGCACATAATGTGAAAAAACGCGGATTTTCTTTCAGTCACGATTAACCTTGGACGTGCCTACCGGGAAAGTTATTTCGTCAGTTTGAGCAATGACAGCTGAACTGCACAATACGAAATGTTCACAGGTAGGAAAAAAAATGAACTTGAAGGATTTGCAACAAAGGTTGTTGCCAATAATCTGCCGTGAGACCGTTAACCTCTCGAGGGGCAGTGCAGCAAGAGGAGGCGGGTTTCCACAATGGTACTCCTAGGTGCAGTAATTAGCAATGTGTGCATGGGATTTTTTCACAGTACTTTTAACACCTTTATGTAATGAGTAGTATACAATCAGTGGATGAATTGCCACATATAAGCCCTTTAGGGAATCTGTTTTTCGCGAAATTGGTTCAACGATCTGAGCTGAACTTATGCAAATGTAGAGCTCTCCGCCTGATAAAAAGCTCGAGAAGATGACGACCAACTGCTGATTACTACCTTTGCAAAGGGCATTGGCAATGAAAAGGATGAGTGCCGGCGTATGGTGGTATGCTAGTACAAGCAGAAAGTGTGTGGAAATAGTCGCAACATATGCTGTAGCTGCGATTACTTTTATTTAAGCGAAGGACACAACCAGCTGTTAGTTTAACAACCTTGAATAGCATCTGGACCAATGCGTTACACAACAAATGTGCGCCAAAGCAGCAAAGTTCGGAAATCATTTGGATTCCCCCCTCCGCGTGTGAGTAACGTCACGTTTACATGATGCCAATCTGCGCCATTACCACGCCACCGTGATGATGACAGGCCGTGGCTTGGAAAACTTTTTGCCGATGCTGTGTGCACTGTCTCGTTCGCCGGCACCAACTTTTAGCCCTTAATTTCCAACGTCAATTCAATCAACCTGACATATTTTCCGATCAGTCAGTCATTACATAAAGCTTTACGTAAGGCTCCTCCCTTGAGGCTCAGCTTGCTCTGGCCTGTCGCTCCTGGCGGTAAGTGCCACAGTAAATATTCCAACACTTTGGTTTTCAAACATGTACTTTGCACGGATTTGGGGTTGGGAGCCTAGTTAGCTGAAAATATCTGCCTTTGTCTCTGAGTAAGGTGAGTTGAAGAAAACAACTCGTTGGCAAGAACAGCCCGGTGGAAACAGATGGACCTGTGGGTTTAGTAAGGCATACCACCAGTCCGTACAAAGTACAAGCACTCCTTCCGAGTAACAAGGTTAAGCTTGCAGTAAATAAGCTCATTAACGGCTATATAAAGACTTTTGGTACATTTTCTAAGCGCCTTGGCTTTGTACAAAGTGACTTTGGCTGGATACAATTCCTGTTATTCGGCAAGTTTGTGGGGGGGGGGGGGTTCAAAGTGAGAGAAACTCTCTGCTCCCGTACAAGAAAAAGAGGACCACATCTTCTCTAGGATAATAAGTACGAAAAATGAGAGATGGGAATTGGGAGTGTATGTAATTACGTACGCGAGGATCTCATCCATATTGTTATTCCAATTCTCACGTAGCCGAAATTCAAGAAAGGAAGAGTTGGGAAGATGACGGCGTCGACAAGACTTAAAATAAGCACAAGTCAGGAGTAACAATGAGCTCAGTTCTCCGCCCGAATGCAAATGAAGGACAGGAGGACAGGGTTGTGGAAATTGTGGAGCTTTGCAGAAATTCTAAAGAAATCTCAGGTTTCTCTCAAGTATCAGTCTTGCAGTATGCTGTAGTTACAAGAAGGAGCCATGCAGGCGTTGATATGCGGGCTGGATGCCGCGGAAAAGGGGAAGATGAGAGAGGAAATTGCATAATCAATAAAATTAGATCGCTCTCTGTACAAAGCTACAGGAAGGAGAAAATGGCACTCGCTCTCGTCCCAACTCAACTTACATGGTAGTCATTGGAGCTGGAGTTGTCAACGTTTTTTGGCCCTGCTTTGTTTCCAAGCATGCTCAACAATGTTATTTGCGAAGGAGGAGTGTAGCATATTCCTGCTCGTTTTTCCAGAGCCAGCGGCCAAAGGAAACCTAGCCTACTTTTTACTTCAGGGTCATATCTATCAATGCAATCCGTACATTTCCTTAAAGGGAGCGGTGTGCCTCTCCCCCAATCCTAGTTAGTGCGCTGGTGCATTTTTCATTCCCCTGCGTAATTGCAATCAATTGAGTAACTGATATTTTTTTCTCACAATTCCTACTTGCCATTTCCCATCACCCTTTGCCTCTGTTCCACAGCCTGCTTGCCTAATGCCGGAAGAG
Source organism: Sminthurides bifidus (assembly GCA_009872375.1). Lineage (NCBI taxonomy): Eukaryota > Metazoa > Arthropoda > Collembola > Symphypleona > Sminthurididae > Sminthurides > Sminthurides bifidus. The sequence continues at coordinate 8,588 of VRMD01000685.1, read as the reverse complement.
GCTTGACGAGAAAACTAGGGTTAAAAATTGACTGTAATCTCTACATGTTTTTTAACTGTCTTCCGCATAGCTAGCGAGATGATATGATTACGCGGCCAAAAGTAATGGATCATATCACCAACTCCTCAAAGACAACTTGCTAACGTGGCAGTAGAGCAATGCAACGGCAAAATTCCAATCACGCATTGCTGCACTAAGCACTACCAAGTGAGTCTTTGCTTTGTGATGCAATTCCTTGCCCTCATTGCATCTTACTCGAGGTGATGATCGCTGATCAACTGATGATTTATCATCAATCACCCATCTAAACTTGCACGCATCAACAACATGGATGCTGACCATAAAAAATTTAGTACACCTTTTTACTTTTTAAGTACACTTGTGCTTTTATCTGAGTTTTTCCCCATCTGAGATCAAATCTGTCATAATCACGCAACTGTATACCTACTGTCATCCCTACGTCATAATGCAAATCCACCCCACCTCCCATCCACAGCATTCTGCCCACCCCAACCCTCTTTCTGTTAGCCGACCAGCAAAGGAAGCAAAGGGAACTCCACAGCTCATTAATCTATGGCACTGCACTACTGCGAAGGAGTCTCTGCTGTGAAAAAAATTTGCATCGCTCCCAAAACAACCTCAAGCGCAGCGGTAACCTCGAGGCCTGCGTTACATAACGGTAAAAAGCGTAAACTGATCTAGTTTTGAATCTGCGAATTTGCCAAAACGAACATACAAATGAATGCCTTGCATAACAAAATAAATTTGAGAGATTTACATTCCAGCAAGGTTCACTAACCTTTCCCACTCCATGGCTACTGAGCAGTGATTTCAGCTCTGGTTAAGACCTTTTTCATAAAACAGATGTATCAGTCCTTGCTGATTATTTTCAGTTTGGTCAAATTTGTTACGAGTGCGAGTACTGCTGCAGGGGATTATAAGGAGAGTACTTGTACTTCAAGTTGAAACAGGTCGTTTGAAACACTAAAGATGTAAGCACTCTACTTCAGCAATGATGACAACAGTGACGTGGTTTCACACCTAGCTGGTGGCGCCACCTTAAAATACTTGCCCAGTGACCCAAGCGGCGGTAGGTAATAAAATCGTATGCTATTTTGCAAGAAAATGGGGCTTAAAAGTACCTTGTAATCTTGAGGGCATTTTTAGCCGGTTCGGCAAGGCGCTTCACAACTGTGCCACAGACGGCAAACATTATGGAGGCTAAAAATCGCAAAAGATAATCAAGTCATGTTGAACTGATACTTTAGCAGAGGGTAAGAGCTGGCTGCAAGCTGCCGTTAAGCGCCAAGCACGTCATAAATGAACAGGTACCCAAGACAAGGAGCCAGTGACAAGGTAGTAAATTACTAAGTTATGGGAGTTGAGACACAATGAAATTGTTTTTTGTGTGTGTAAAACCGCGTCTGACTCACAGAACAAAGCGTGAGTTTCACTCAATATTTGCAGACCGTGCATTCACCAGTATTCCAAAATTATGCAATGGTACCAGCAAAAAATACAGTCCAGCCACAAGTCCTTAGCTCTGAGTCTAGTTTAGAGTCAGCCAGGGCAGGAAATTTGGAGCAAAACTGGAATTCCTTTGTTCATATTTCTCATGGAATCTACACGCTGTACGTCTAATAATTTAAGTGGGCATGCTTTTGAATGCTGTGTGTAAAGTCCTGATGCATTTAGTACTCGACATGGGATAAAGGAAACACGTCTAATACTGCAACAATCCTGGGTGACAGGTCATGCCTGCGACCCTGCGTGGTCACGTGCCAGCGTGCGATCCTGTGTTTGCCAAGGGTCCATGTTAGGCTAGCAGACTAGAGAGCTACAGAAGGGTCCATGAGAAGGACGCCTGAGGGCATGATAACACCCACTACGAAAGACGCCGGGCCGGGTTAACGTTACGTAACTCAGCGATCACTTGATGCCTATCAACAGGATTGGGCCTGCCTTTGCAAACGTAACGGTAATGGTATACGCCTGCATGATCAAGTCCAGACTAATAGCTACTCAACTGTCAACGGAAAGATGGAGGTGGAGAAAAGGTTTGTGCCTCAGGAGGGATAAACTGACGGATTTTCAAATTTACCTGACCAAATATTTGAGAATTTCTCGTGACGGAGGACTAGGAGCTTTGCCGTCCTTCGCCTCGAGTTCTGCATCTCGGAACGTTTCCTCCACGTTCCTTGTCATGCGCGAGTAATAGGACAGATTGAAATCAACAGTGGTATCCATGGAAAAGTTTGCACACACGCACGGCGGAAGGAACAACGTTTTTACAACGGAAAGTATCTCACTTGGTGATACAGCACTTGCAGACGATGTGGTTTGTAAATCACTCGGTGGTTGAAACCTGGGCAGGCTTATTGAATGAACGGAACTGGACTGAAACTAGAGAGTGAGCGACGCTGGGATTTTCTCAAGTACTTGAAAGAAGCTATAATGCTTGGCTGGACGACACATCCCACTCGGGCTATGAGAGGTGAGAAGAAACTAGCTTGATAACTGAGCCCAGTTAAGCACTCTCGATTAACAAGGTGTGGATTTTACTTTGGTACATGCAGTAAACAGATACTGGTACAACACAGGGATTTCATCTCGTTATGAGTCACTACGTGTTACTGCTTCGCTCTTACTCTTCGCCATCCTTATTATATCTCTCAACAATAATCCGTACTCCTCCATGACCACTGTCCACTAACGCTGCGAGCATAGTAGCTGCTGACAGAGGAAAAGATGCTCAGTTCCTATGCCTACTACCAGGGCAGAGGGCGACGACGAAGACGCCGCTTGTCTTTCCACACTGGCTGCATATAAACTCCACTCTCAGTCAGCCTGGGGATAACAATGGAATAAGCGTTCCGCGAATTCAAGTCAAGTTTTTGGTTTTGGTAATGTATGGCATGGTGAAGCCAGTGCCTCGCTCTTGTTTCAACAAGCTGGCTCTCATCTCATGTCAGATGTAACTTTATTTATGAGCCGATGCCAGACAGCGTGTCTTTGGGAGGCGAGGCAGAGGATGATTGTGATTCAATAATTGCGATCACTAGGAGCGATCCCTGGCACCCAGCCACCCTCCACTGTGCAATGAGCAGTCAAGTTTAGCAGTAATTGCAAGGGACAAAATAGGATCTTGAAGGCTTCATGTGCCATTCCAAGGGAAACGGAACTTGAGGCCATGATCAATTGATTTGCATAAGACAATGCGCAGTGACTACTGCAGAGCTCAAGATGAATCAGACCGGAAATGACTCTAGTCCTGCTATTACGCTAATGTGGTCCAGCGTATATGTGCTCTAGGGTTACGACACTTCCTCCAACAAAGTTCCTTCCGCGCTCCTCTGTCTATTATCGCTCTCTTCATAACTGACTTGGAAGCATTATTCATGCAACGACCATGACAATTAAAATGCCCCCTGGTAATGTACCGCATTCAATTCAATACATTCACCTGTACCACTTGAATTGAACCGGAGACGTGACAGACAAAGCATATGTTTTTTTCCCCTTTGTCTCACCAACTTTATTTCAAAGCGGCAAAAAGGACACGTGCTTGGCCATCGTCAACTCCAAATGCACAATCAATGAATAACTTCCGTTCACTTTTGGAATTCCCTTGTATCCCTCTGGAGTCCTGTTTATTGATACGTGGATTAATTCATTCCCTTCTTGGCTTCGAACCCGGTCTGGGGGTAATCCCAAAAAGCGTGCATTTGAGCCCGCTCTTGAACTTGTATCATCGGAGATATTAATAGCATTGCCAACGTACTATGTACTTCGTTACAGAATCGTTACAGCTGGTTCTGAATCCTTTGTTTACCTTTGACTCCTGTCAAGGCCATGGCTGCGTGTACGAATCGGCTGTAAATGAGCGTCTAACGACCTTTGTAAATGTTGCAAGAGCAACTTGGGCACTAACCTTCCGTTAACATGCCTCCATTCAGAAATCAGGCTAATGCTAGTACAGTGCTTCTAGCCTGCCACTGCTACGACTCTGCTAACGGTAAAATTACTTTTGCTACGTCTCTGTTAACGGGAAAATGACTGTCCTTGTATAGGATTCGCAGCAATAGCAAGGCGGCTGGGGCATGTAGACAGGGGCTTGAGCCAGCCTTGCAAGTGTGAGTGGACGCAAAACGTTTTGGCTCGAAGTAGAAACGATAACAGAATATGTGCATGACCCGGAGCAAGGTGCCAACCAACTCTGCGCCAGAGTCACGAACAAGAACATGAAGCGTACAAACGTAGAGATTACGGAACAGCATGACACGAGAAGCAGAGACAGGAGTTGTAACTACAAATTTGGAACTGTAATCTACTACGGTGTTACTATGAGACTCATGCATTGAAAACTTTTTGCAAAGCCAGAAGCCAAGCGGAAAATACGTATACAATGTCCCTTACCGAGTTTGACGGTCCTCAAGTTACAGGATGCGACCTTGCTACCACCGGCGGGTAAAATCCGGACCTTGCCCACCTCTACAGTATTCACAAACGCCCGGCTCGGGACTTAAACACAGGAGTTGTTAAAACGTTCCCCACTTGCCACAACAGTTGAACAAATGCGAGGAGTGTAAACAGGAGGTGTTTTCCAAACAGAGATGAAGACGAGAGAAAGGCGGAAGGGAAGCACGGGAGAAGCTCCGGTCCTGACTGTGACACAAGTTCATTGGAGACGGTGTATGGGGAAAGTGAAGGGTTTTAAGTGGAAAGCGGTAATGTTGATTCCTCGGGCTAATTGTAAATACTGTGGTGGACTGGCCGAGCAGAGCGCTTATGTTCGCGGCAGGCATGTTGACGGAGCGTGGCGGCTGTAGTCGGAATCTCCTGCTGGTAACCGGTGGAAAGTAGTGCATTTAGCCTCACGTTATCAGCATCTAGTTGAAATACTGTCTAGGAATAAAGGTTACAGGAGATACAGCTCATCTGATATAGCGGACGGACGTCCGTAATGCTAATTAATAATAGTATAAAATTCACATGCCGTATGCAAAGAGGAAGGTTTTCAGCAAGGTTCAAACACATCATCTGCCAGAGGAGTTGGCGGGGACGAGCTGGCACAGTCTGCGAGAAGCCTACTACAAGACATACAGAACCGTGTGTCCTATGCCAGTGGTGAAGCAGCATCTCCGACAGGAGCTGGGAGATAAAGTGGCAAAAGTACAAGGTTTAGAGTGTCGGCGTAGAGGTCAATTGACAAGAAACAAGAAGACATTTTATAAAATGCAAACTCTGCTCCTTCAACAGGCATGGCGTGGGAGGGTGATGCAGGGATGCTCAACATTATTACAATTACTAATGCAGGAATGAATGAAATGTCCCTATGATGAACCACCAGAGCTCGTAATGCACAAGTGCCAATAGTTCACCCGCAGCGATGATGAGCCACATGGAACAAAGTCACATAGAGGAGTGTCTCAGTCCTGTGTCCAGCCACGCTTTCTCCGCGTGACGCATGAGCATGACCGAGATTTAACCAGGTTGGTCAAGCGGTCCAGCGGCCGGCACTACTGCCATGTGACACATTAGCCACTGTGCTATTTATAGATACTGCAATCCGGTTTGAGCCGCAACTCATGGTATTTTTAGCATGAAAATAACGAGGCAGATCCCTCGGTACACCATCAGTCAGACATGAGCAGAATGAGAGTTGGAAACGGAACGACGCTTATGAAGGGGAGGAAGCGCCAAGGCAGAGCGCTGTGTACCAGCGTACATTGTGGGGTCAGGGTCCGGTGGAGGTTCGCAGGGACGTGTATTCACCAGGGAGATTCCGCCCTTTTGGCAAACATTCACGCCGTCTTGTGATTAATCAATGGCATGCAGTAATGTGTTTGGCGAAGTGCTCATCAGGGTATTTGAGACAGCAGCAGACGCAACTCTGAGAGCTCACTCTGGACCCGTGTGTCCGACAGATTGAGGTTGAGGCTTTAAATTGTAGATCACTACTCCTGAGACTGCCTCCTCCTTCCTACATAATCACCTTAAGACAATCCTTGTTTGTGGTCGTCTCTCTCGCTTTTGGTCCATGCCAGGAGTTCTTCCATTTCAGTCAGTGGTGTAAACAATGTGGAGCAAAATCTGGAACGAACTGAATCAGTCACATCCATTCAACTAAATGTTTACAAGTAGATACGATAAACAAAGTTCGTTAGAAACGAAAACTTTTTCAAAGCGAACGCCACCATGACCCAGATGGGTTGTGGATGACGCACGAACTAGAGCAAACTTTACACATTTTAAAGAACAATACGCGGTAAAAAATCCTATATATTTGTACTTTTGACGACTCTCTCGCTCGTGATCCTCAATGGGAGAAGAACAAAGATCTGAACTGCAGTTTCACAGTAGTAAAAACAAAAGTGGAAATAATCCTATGCTATTAATATCAACTCTGTCGTAAGGAAAGCTGGCGTAGCACGGGTGGATCATAAGTCTTCTTTCCGTAGTTGAAATTGTGGAAGGGGTCATGCAAAAACTTGGAAGAACTCATCCACTATGACCCGAAGCTCGTCTCCTTAATAAAAGCCATAGGCTGGAATTCATTGCGAAACTCAAGTTTATGCAAACCCATTGACCTTCGAAAAGAAGCTAGGTTACTGCAGCTAGATGAAAGTACCTTCAGTTTAGGCCCGACGCTTCAGACGGTAATATGTAGAGCAGTTATTTGTCCTTTTGCTAACTTGTATTGCTCGTCCTGGCTGACAAAACTGGGAACATGAGAGTCAGCATGTTCTGTGAATTCGAAGTGAGGGAGGAAAACTGGAAAGAAAATGCCTCAGAAAAAGTTCCATCAGATTCATCAACGGATTAGTCATGATGACATGATGAATCCTAATATTACTTAAGGAAGGAGTGATAGAAATCTGTGATGGTGCTCACAGCTTTAGGAGAGATTGTCTCGACTGAAATGTAACTCGGAGTTAGATATGCATGAGGTACCTTTGTCGAGTACCATGCAAATGAGAATGAATCTATCAAAGCATCTTTACGCAGTCCTGGCGTGGAACCAGGATTCCGTGATGATAATCTCCCTTGATTGATTACTTGGTTGAAATGCCCGACTGCACAAACAAGATGAATGGCTGTGAAGCAGGTGAGCGGACTTGAAACGTACGCAAACTAATAGAAGAATTTGATTACGGATTGGAGAAAGACAGCGAAGATCGGAAACTCCATGTTTGTTTACGATATTGGAGTGTGTCACAATCGCATTTTGAAGTGCTGGCACTCCAATACATGATGATTGACTCAAGTCATGATGCAAATCAAGTCTGGGGATGTGTCAAATCCTCTGTTTCAACTATTCCAACGCTTTGGATTTCCAGATCCAGAATTTGCGATCGAGAGATACGAGAGACACGAGCTCAATGCTTGAGCGCCACTGGACCGGAATTCAAATAAGGGTACGTGCATACACGCCCTGCCTTCCGCGAGCGGCAAGGGCAGGAAACCGAAGAAAGGACCCGGTCAGAGAAGTGGAAGAAGTGCGTGGTGAAAGCACATTGGAGGAATGAGGGAATGAGAAATTGTGGATGACAATTTTTTCCACGTATTGAAAGCTGGGAATTTAATAGCAATAATTATGACAGGATAAAAAAGTCCTCAGGTCTTGTTCTTTCCCTCCGCAGGAAGAGTATAACGGCTGTTGTTCTTGGATCCAGACGAGGAATTGAGCCCGTCCTCCCGTCTGCGATAACGGTATTGGTCTCTGGACAAATTGGCAGCACTAGCCTGCGGAATCAAGTTACCGTCCACGATCCTTGCCGGCCTTCCTTTAACAAGCGTCCGATTGGAGGCCGTGGCTCGAACTGATTTTCGGCCCCCTGACAGCTTCGAGGGCAGCGTCTCCCTGTCCGTCGCCACGGTAGTAGATGGCGATTGAGATGCGATGGTTTTTCCTCGTGGTGTACCGATGCTCAGCTTGTAGTCGCCCAATAATCCGGAGATTTTGTCCAAGTTCTCCAATCTGCAATCATGATAGAATGTCTTCAACATGCATGTTACTCGCCTAGACGCAGAAATGGAGGAGAAATTCCAACACTTTCACTGCCACCGCCGCCGTCCTCCTCCTCCTCCTTTTACTTTCCCATGCCCAGCTGTGACTTTCCTCGATCCTGGCTAAGCTCACTGTCTGTCGCATGTTTGTATGGGACGGCCACGGCCCTTATTTGTGATCATTGTGTGGCCCATGCACCCGCGTACTGGCAAGTGACAACGCAAGTTTGAAGAAGAGACACTGGCCGGATTGTCTCTCTCAGAGCCTCATCCCAGTTTTTATGCTGCTTTCAAGCTACTCACGCAGTTGCTCCCACCACTCTGCTTCCATTCCTTTGACTTTTTTCCTGCTTATCAAGTCACTTTTTGCTATCCTTTAATCTGGCTACTTTTGTGCACAACCAGGAGGATACACACCACATTTTATGCTCATATATTCACTGCTTTGTGGTAACGCTCCTAGCGGAGCGAGGCGAAAATTGGAATTCATGCCCCTCGTTATTAATACGGGAGGTTTTTGGAGGGGAAAAACTCCTCGGCGGAGAGAAAGTGTGGAAGAAAAGCAAAGAGTTTTTTCA
>VRMD01000684.1:0-22837 GCA_009872375.1 Sminthurides bifidus | reverse complement strand
ATCACCACCACAATCTGTGCAATAATAAGATTCTGCGGAAAGGATCAGACGATGTGACTAATCCGATGACAAATACCGGGTGATAATTTTCGTTGTCGAACACGGTTGTGCCGTAATAGTAGGAAACAAGACAGTTTCGCACACCGCACCGGGTCTAATAAAATGGCTGCTAAGGCTACTTATATTAGAGGTGCTTCAATTAAAGGTTCAGATATTCCTGCATGAGCTGCCGCAACAAACTTCTTAACTCTCTCAGACCAGATTGGCAATCAGGCCGGCGTTTCGGACAGATTCAGTGTGAAAGCATTCGCTTGAAGTAAAGCCTACTGCACTCTAAGCCTGAATTAGGTTAACAACATAGTCGGGAGGAGCTTTGTACATTTATTTCTATCTAAATTGTGGTAATTCCTTGTTTTATTCCAGGTACGAGACCATTTAATTTCGGGAGGAAACGTTACCGCATGCGTCCCTTACTCGAGAGCACGGGTTGAAATTACTACCAAGAAATTCTTGGGAAAAAAGATCTTACCACGGAAAAGAGACAGACTGGACCAGAAGACTGAAGACTGTGACAATCATTACTGTTCCACTATTACAAAGGTGTAAGCTGATGAGAGAAGGGTGAAGGCCAGCTGTGATAGATCCATGTGTCAACAGTGGCACTAGCTGCCATTCCGGTGCGGTGTCATGGCGCCCGTACTCAAAGAGAGTCGATGCATGCTTATCTCTCTCTTCGGCGCAGTTGTGACGTTTGTCCTTTTGGATACTTATTTGTGGTTGACATTTTTAAAAACTGATGGACCATTACCAGTGCATTTGAACAGTTCAAGTTATCCGTGCACGACTCAAAACCCTTTCTGTTTGCTGAATGTGAAATCCCTGATGATGGACTGGGGGAATTTTTATGTTCACTGTCCTTTGTCCATATACTTTTACCAGATACCAACCCTGGAAACGTGCTTTGAATTAATCACTGCAAACTGCATCAGTTTTGGGCACGTGTTAATCGCAGTCCTTGCTTCTAGGTTAATTTGCCATGACTCCCTCTGGGTCCGGAGATTGGGCGTGCTTGTGTTTGAAGTGCGAAATTTCCTGGACGCTGTAGATGGAACTGTGGCTCGCGCAAAAAGAGCCCACGCAACCAATATTGAAAACTTGAATACCTCTGGTTATTTTGTCGATGGAATCTGTGATGCACTCGGGTGTGCATTTCTCCTCGCGGGATGCTGTGCGTTTCTTAGAAAGCACCCGAAAAAAAGCTTTTGGTACCAGTCGTTACCAACAACGATGAAATTGAATGGGATTAAGGAGAAACACGCTGCGAAACCGTTGTGCTTTCAACGATTTGTTCAAAGCATTAGTAGCAAGGCCTGCAAAGCCGGACAACTTCCTATTTGGTTAGGCATTCAGTGGCTCGTTAATTCCATTTGCTGGAATCGTTACATTGCCAGGNCTGCAAAGCCGGACAACTTCCTATTTGGTTAGGCATTCAGTGGCTCGTTAATTCCATTTGCTGGAATCGTTACATTGCCAGGTTCACGTACTTGCTGGAAAATTCTGCAGTTACAAACCGTGTCAAAGCCCTACAAGGGAATTTAGCCAGGACCCCACTCACGTGTTGTGCATTCATATCCTGGAGACTAGTGAACGTACACGCGAATCTTGAGCTACTTCTTGTAGCAATATTCTTTGATAAATTAGCGGAATTTTTGTACACAATGTATTCTTTAGGTTGGTTACTGCTTCTGCAGGGAATAGTTTTAGGAGAGATAGCACTGAGTGAGACCACTAACGCCTTAACTCATATTTGAAACATGGCTTGATGTGATGTTTAAGAAACCGGACTTGGAGCCAGATTTAAGTTATTAAATGTTATTATTTTAGTCACAATAGCACAACAACCCAGTACGAAAAGACAGAGAACGGGATTTTCAGGATAATGTGTTTCTCTGAATTGATATCGTTGCTACTTCAGAATCAGAACGAAAGAGAAATCAAATTGTTTACACAGTAGAGATTTAAAACCAAATGCCGTTTTGAACTTGCAAAAGTTCAAACTCCGTGTCTCATTAGATAGCGTCTTGAATCCTTGTTCGGTGCTTCTCATAACGAGTTGAGACTGATATTTATAAAATGTCATAACCTTTCTATGTAGACTTTAGTGACGTAACATATAAATCAAAATTTTATGTAGCTGTGAGATAAGAACAAGCTTACAGAGTCACGATTAATAAAAACTAAAAGAAAGAAATCAAGTCGATAAAATTGATCATTGTGGGGGATTCATTCCCTCCATAATGAAAGGTCTATCCCTGGAATGGACGGGCTTCTGCATGGCAGCATGGGATTACTGAAAAACAAGAACAGTGATTCAAAACTAGTTAAGTTTTCATTTCACATTTTGAGCCGCGAGAAACATTGTTAATTGATAGAATATCCTGTTGTGTTAATACTAGCACTTACAACGACGGATTTGGTAAATGGAAAGCAAGAGGCTGAGAGCTATCCAAACCATCACTATTGTCACATATGATCCTTGCCATGCTTGTAGATCTGATCGAGTGTAGTTGATCTAAAACGAAAGAGATTCTTTTAAAGTAACAGGCATGAAAATGACGAGGAAGATGATGCTGATGCTGTTTTCACTGACCTTCTGTAAATGAGTGGGGCATGTCACCATGAGAATAAAAGAATCGGTCGCCTTTTTGAGACCGGACAAACTGGTCTCCGATTATGCAAACAAAGGTTGGTCCCAACAAAGCTCCTGGTAATGGAGTTTCATGTAAGCCACCGATAAATAGGTCAATGTCATCGACATTCTCGTAAATTGTTTCCAACTGAGCTGCCTTTCCAGCACTGATTATTGGCTGAAGGTCTTCAAAATCTCGAGCGCGACCCAAACGACACAAGTCCCGGTATTCATTGTAGCTTGGCAGACCATGATCTCTTCCTCTTTGTATATTCAAAGCTATGAGGTCCATGCCACCCGTCCCTGTTTGGAAGAGATGGTCTCGGAGCTGAAATTGGTTCCAATAATATCTCATGATATGAACCATTGACTTGATCTTCTTCAGCCAATAAGTAACAGTTTCATTTACCTCGGTGGTGACAAAGTTATCGAACATCTGGATCGGTTGAGTCAACAGTCCCTTGATCATGAAGTCAAGAATCCCAGGTTCTCTAAGTAAATGTGGGTTGTTGAAGAAATCGCGAAGAGTCAATCTTCCCACTAGCCCTCCGGCCTCATTTTGCAAACTAGCCATAAAATTGAGTAATTTTATTTAATGGATACTTGAAACAGGGCTTCGAGTCCATAGAAGCTCTTTGGGAGAAAAAAATGGACGTACTTTAAGTAGCCTTGGACTAGAGTATGACCCATTCGGAAAGCTGCCGCGGTGAAGCTATTGGATACAGATCCATCGATAGCTGGATTGTAGCTATGCGTATGACCTTGGTAAAGCGGTAGAATACCATAGACCTCCATGTAGTTTCGTCCTATAAACCCAAGGTAACAATGTCATGCAGTCAAATTCACTGACTTTAGAAACTTACTAGGAACTAACGAATATTTTCTACTAGCTAACCTATTATTATTGGCAGCCATTCGTTGTATGTAATATGCTGGTATTCGGCAATTCATAATCCTACGAGCTTCGTGATACAACTTCTCGTCGTTCCAATGAGGGTTGACCACTGACAGTCCTGCGGCTATTCGATTGTGTTCTCGCAACCAAACGGTGTGAATATTCGTCAGCCCGATCTGCAAACAATGAGCGCATAAGATGTAATTGAAGATGCATGAAAGACTGAAACGTTATGATATATGATTCGTCGCAGTAACCTTTAACAAATCATTAGCGAAAGAAACAAATAGAGATTAAAATTGGAAAACAGCTTGTACCTGCTCATTCACTCGTTTGTCACCGGCAACGAAACAGTGCAAATCAGGACCAGATGGATTGCCGCAATCGTTTTCTTCAAGCAAATCTAAGGGTAAGAGGTGGCGCCCTCTCGGGTCTCTTGTGACGCGCAGAAATCCACCGGTGAAAGCCCGCAATTTCTCTGACTGATCGTTGTTGTTCCCGTAAACTTGAGAGCAGTCCAGCCAGTGTGTCAATTGATTTAGCTTGAGTAGGGTTTAAAAAACATTGTACGATCAAATTTTGTCTGGGACCTGCTTCCTTTACGAAAGTTGCTCATCTTACCTGATCTGCGTGGCCAAAATCACACTGAATACGAGGAGCAACCATTGACCGTACAAAGTTCATGCAATCAGATTTAATCTCAGTGTCTCCAGGCGGAATTCCAATTTCAAAACAAGCAGGGTGCCTATGGGTCGCATCTTGACAGCAACTGATTCCCGAAAAATCCCCAAGGCGGAACGTCGGGACATGTGCCAAATCATGATCAACAAACTGACCATGCTGCATCACCAAGTGCGAATACCGAGGATCCGGTTGATTGAAGTCAGGAATCAGTGACCGTGAGATCAACCTTGGATTGGGTAATTCCCCTCCATCTCTACGTCTTCTCGGGGACCAAATGCCTGCAAAAATAAAACGATTTTTAAGCGCAAACACTTTGAGATTCATACCTCCTCTGCAGTATTAGCCAAGAAAGCTGAAACATGATTTTCGACTTCAAGCCATTGCTTCTATTTTGAAATTTTGCAGATTCATACCATCCGCATAGTCAGGGGGGAGAAGTCGAATCAGTGGTGTGCTCATTTGTCCCAGCCTAGGTGAATTCAGATTGTTGCAGCTTCCATCATGAGTGCGATATTGGGCGTCTTCGTTGCATTCCGGCGTGGGAGGGCAGGTATCTGCTAAGACGGTAGTAGTAAACGAGTATTCTTGGAGTCCAATTCCTGCCTCGCGAGGTACCAAGTAGTACCTTCAAGAGAAACGAATCAACATTAAGCTTGGAACTTTGTACACGCTAATTATGGGGGAAAAAAGAAGCAAGGATTAAAATATTGATTTGCGAAGAACACAAGGAAGTGAAATGAAATTAACTGTTACTTTTCTTGAATGTACATGCCCGCCTTAAGAACCAAGAAGTTATCCTGGGCTATGGCAAGAATCTCTGGCGTTGTCTGCAACGATCAAAGTATATTTTTGCAATTGAATCAATAGTCGCTACATCGTTGCATCATCCTCTGAAGTGGTAGTGCGTCAATGCCAGATAATGAGCTGTAATCGCCGTGGCTGTGACCGTTACACTCCAATGATTTCATCTATGAGTGAACTGGAAGTCTTAACTCTAAAACGCGGAGTGCACATTCCTGGACATAGTGAGTAGGAAAAACCGCAGGGACTTTGATTTGATCCACGTTATATTTGCTTACAATTCCTCCGCTAAGCAACTCATTCTCAAGGCATACAAATGAAAAAGTTCAATGAAACCAACAGACCTGAAAAAATAGGAGATGGCCGTATGCTGGCGTGCCTTTCTTCACTACTATGTTGAGTTCAATAAGTTGGATTTCCAAATCTTTGTATTTTGGGCCGTAGTCGGCTCCGAATCGGGCAGCTGCGCTGATAGACTCAGAACTTATTTCTGGGACGGTGACCACTCCTCGGTCGTAAGGCCGGAAATGATCTCCGATACTGCTAGACCCATCATCAATCGGGTACTTGGCTGAACAGCACATGCCTTTCACGTCTCGACTGTGACAAGAACGAGAGTATCGTTGAGGGTCGTAAGAACAGGTAGTGGTTTGCAAAACAGTGAAAAAGAAGGAACTTCCCTACTCACTTTTTAAGGCAGCATCGGTCTCTTGACCTCAGCAAATCATGGTGGTAGGACGCACAATGAGCAAAATTGTGGCACTTATCTTGAACATCACAAAGGACGACGCGCACAACGGAAACTTGTGTATTTGGCCTGTTTTGCGAAAAAATGACAGGGGTCTCTTTCCCAGCCACTGGGATTTTTAAACCTGAGGAAAAGAACTCGTTCTACAGTGGTGTCAGCAAAATACAGAGTGAACTTTGTGTCATGACCTCGTGACATGAAATGAGTAACATAAGATATAAATACGTATGTTTTCACTGTGAGATTTACCTTTCCCAACAGGCTTTTTTGGTGGAGACCAGCCAACTGTTGGAGGCGGTGGTGCCCATCCTTTTCGTGGACCCGAGTGCCGCCATCCTTTTTGCACGCCTGGGGAAAGCCATCCTTTTTGCACGCCGGGGGAAAGCCAGCCTTTGTGAATCTCTGGAACTGACCAACCCTTACCCTGATCCTCTGAAAAGTAGATCTGTCGTTCTAACGTGCTCTTGTTGCTGAATTGACCTGGATCAATTTCATCCTCAACTTCTACATCTAAATCAGGCCTGGGGCCGATTGTCACATTCGAGCCCCACGTCAATCCTAGTTGATTTGCAGTGTATAAAAGGTACAATACATGACAAAACACCACGGAATTCGGTAGGACTTGCATGGTCAAAAGGTAAAAATAAATCTAGACAATCAGTAAAATAATTTTGCAAGCAAACCACAAAAGATGAACCTTCGACCATTCCAGAACAAATACTAACAGGGTTGATTGGAGGATATGGAGCTGAAGTATATCTAGTCTTGTTGGTCTGGAAAAATTACCATGCTCATCCACAAGTTTAGAAAGTAAAGAGTTTGAATTCACGGTACAGTCCAGTACCCTGATGAGGTATAGCATGAACAGTTTCTTACGTTTTAGGCATCCAGTTTCAAGCTTAAGCTCTGTACTTAAGCGTTCTTATTGCAGCATCACTGATATTTTTTTGCATTCGATGGTAATCAAGTGTGAAAGTAGTAAACATCCGTTCTCTTGGTTGTGGCTCTGACTACTACATGCTTATGTCAAACCTGGGAAGAGCTTCAGGTTTATCAATTACATGCTATCGTAAATTGCTTTCCACTCCCAGTCACAGGTATCCGTCAGCGAAAGAGAGACTGTGGAAGATCTCCCAAGCTCTAGAAAATGAATCATAGGAAATACCTTCTGCCAACAGTGTGAAGGTTGGAACAGTGAAATTTTTATTAGGTGGTACAAGATAGTGATGGCAAAAAGTTCCAAAAAAGGTACCTTTGCTTGCATCTAGGATTTTACCTGAAAAACAGGTACTATTTTGGGCTATTGCACAGGTCTGGGTACTTCATATATAATACCTAATTATGGGCATTATTCGGAGCTGAAAGAATAGGACTAATAAATGTGACCATGAGACAAACGGTGCGGTTTATGGAAGTTTGCAACCGCTCCGAAACTACAGAGCTTCGAATCGGCAAAATTTTGATGGCGTCAGGTCGACACCTCTTTCATTGAAAGAGAAATTGAACGTTCAAAAATTTAACAACGAAACTCGCTGCTTTATCCAGCATTAATGTTTCTGAACACAAAAATAGCAATTGCCATGCACAGTTATAATGAGATGAGATGAAGCGTTGCTGCCATGCAACCTGGCATACCTTCACAACGCTGGTCGTTGCCAGTCCAACGCTTAGTGTTCCGCACTTTACTTGAGCATTAATTAGTCTGACGTAGATATTTCTAGGCCCAAACTTTGAATAAAAACAGATTCTGGAAAAAAACTTTATTGCATTGAGTTAACAATGTTATATTTCATACTGTCGTGGCGTGGCGACCATAGCAATTCATTATCACGGAAAATCCGAAATTCTTTCAAAAACTAGTCCCAAAATAGATACTCTATTTCGTTGTGAGTCGCAGGTAATCATTCCAGAGGCTTTAGAAATGTTTCAGTGTGCTCACATTCATGCTTAATACTCGCAGTTAATACACTCACATTTTTGTAACACGCACCTTTCTTTCAACAAGACTTAAGACATTTCCCCTATACAGCTCCATATTAGACGCTAGTTATTGGTATTGACGCATAGAAATCGCTTTGTAAAAGCTTCAACATAGTGGCGTAGCATTGAAATCGTTATCTGAGATTAAGCTAGTATCACATACGCGCTGCAGCATGCAGTAATAAATTCAATTAATTAATGACAAAGCAATTTTTCGGTGAATTACGTATTATTGCAGGAAGGAATGTTCGAACCTACTAATCGTCCTTCACCTGATCTTGTATTCGAATTTGCAAAATTGGCAGGTTGGAAGGTCAGCACGGAAACAGTACGTACAACTCACTTTTTCATTTCCATGGCAATCATGGGTGTTGCGTTATTGCATACTATTGTTGGTTTCCCTCTAACCTTCGTAGGAAGGCTTCACGCTGAAGTCTCACACTTTCTCTGTTGGGGTTATCTTCCTTTGCGTACGCTTCTGAGCCGGGCTCCATACTATTACCACCAAGCCTGTTCCCTGCCAATGCCAATAAATAATGTTCACGCTCAGTGTTATAACAGATTTTAAAATATTAGCTAAAAACCTACAAGGATTCCCTCTTACCCGGTCCAGAGATAGAAGAGTCTTCCTGTAGTTCCAGATGAAGATTTGTAAAAGCGGCTTCGGCCTACAGTAGTAAAATAACAATTATGTTGAAGCCTTACAAATTATTTTTACACAAGTTCCGTACTGGGCAAAACTAACCTCTGCATTTTCAGGAAGATTGCCGAAGACTAGGAATAAGGCATGGCCTGCAGAAGGTGAAAGTTTACAAAAATAAAAAGTTTTTATACCGGTTGCATAAACAGTGATTAGATATGAAGTGAGTTACACATATAGAAACTTACCGTCATTTTGAAGCGTCGAAAGAAATAGACTAAAATAAGTATCACTGTAAGCTTCGGGCTTTGCTAAGGTCGAGTTCAAATTCACCCACTGGGAACCAAAGCGTCGCAATGCAAACCAATGGTCTTCCATATTGCATATAATAACTCTTTGCTCCCTGTAAACAGTTGCACAATCAAATGAAGTGAAGTTACAACAAAAGCTATTAGCTTATGTCCAGATTTTAATACTAGGACATACAGAGGATTTTGTCGCGCGTAGGCTGCTCTTTCATCGTCTGAGCGAAAAGATACCAGCTCCAGGCCTAGATTCTTGAGAGCTTCACTTAGAACTTGCACACCAAAGTAACCAGTATCATCAAAATTAAGGGAGGGTTTCTGCAATAGCAAGAATAAAGTTGTATTCTTTCAAAAATTTACGTCACTAAATGAAGTGAAAAGGTTAAACCAAACTCCTGGCTCACATTAATAAAATCTCGATATTCTTGCGTGTGTGTTCCACCTTCAGCCATGGTTTGACGTTCTTTATCATCTAATTGCTGAGCGATAGTAGACAGTTCCACCGCTGAAAATACCCTGTACTGTAGAGTATTATTTAAGCAATGTTGCCCACACAATGCACCATCTTGCTAAAACGCCACAAAAATAGAGTCACATGTAGCACCTTTAACCAACAAACTCATCTCGCTGTCTCTTTTTAAAAAAACCTTACTCTCTCGAAGAACAGGGTGCTTAAAGCACGTTCCAAGCGTTGTTTCTTCAGGTCACTCATTATGATACAATGGATGCTCGTCGTACTTTCTCCTATATTAGACAAAACGTAGTAACACATTACACGTCTGACCTTTTTGACAGGGCTGATGTCCACAGACTGACAAGCCTCTCTATTGACAATTGCCAATGCAGCACAGAATTAACGTTAGTGCAACGTTTTACATTGGGATTTTTTTTCAAAGTCTATAATGTAACATATTTGCAATAATCAAAATGTTTCGCAACTAAGGCACATGGATTTACTCCTAACTCACATTATTGTGTAATAATTGCAAATATTGCATCTACTTACTGTTCCGTTGCCGTTACGGCGCCCGGGTAGGGAATAACGTGCGAGTCCGCAATACAAAAACAGCTTTTTACTCTTGAAAGGTAAGACTTGATAATGGTGAAGCGTGCAAAATTAAGTGTCTTTGAGCTTGAGCTGTACAATGGTCCGCCGAGACAATTAAGTCGTAACGGAGCGACAGTTTCACTACATGACGAAAAACTGCGGTTTGTAGCTTAACTTTACTTTAGGTACTTGTAAATTGTAAGTTACAATTTGTAACCGGTAAAGTTAGTTTGGTTTGTTATCATATAGTGTCAATTTTTGAAGTTGTGTGCGTCTTTTAATAATTTATTCACAAATGATTTATTTTATTTTATTTCATGATAAAATATTATGAATTTTCGCTATGATTTTCACAGGGCCATCGAGAAAAAGCACCTAGTCGAATGATAGGCTTTATGTTTTTGAGCCTCTTTATGGTCCTTACATGGGTATGACGGACAACGTAAAAGGATAAGAAAAGAAATCATGAATCTGCTGCTGCCTCAACAGTCTTATGCTTGAAGTCCTGGTTCTAGCTCGCTTTGTAATGAAGATAATGTTTTGAGGACTTTTGGTGCGATGTCAAAACAGTGTCAAAATGATCGAGGAAACCTGGATCAATGTCACCTCCATCAAAGCCATGATACCGTGGTGGTAAAACTTAGAACAACCTTAGTGATCAGATCCCAAATTATGTTTTAGTCGAGCTTGTACCCACAACGATATTGTTCATTTAAAAAAATCAGAGCGAGCTGTCATAAAGTTTCTGACAGAAACTTTGCGTTGTACAATAGTTACAAGGAGAGGATATGTTCAGCCATCAAAGCATTAATTATACGTTATTTAATACAATTCTAAGAAGACAATGTTTGTGTTGAATCCAACAAGAAGAGTTATGGCCTTAACATGCGTGTGACGGGTTTCTTTAATCTTGCAACAATCTGAATGAAAAATTACATTATCAATTCCAAAACTCGAAAATAGTATTCATGAAAACTCCTTAGTGTATAACATCATGACATCTCTGGGACATCGATCACGCTGGTTGCGCCAAGCGCCGAAGACGGTGTAGCATTATTTCTGAATAAGTGCCCGTTTCCTAAAAGAATATATATCATGATTGTTAGAAATTAGGTAAAATAGAAGAAACACAATTACGAGTCGAGTTGAAGCTTCAGTTACATTTACCTGGCTGGATAACCCTTCCGTTGGGAAGTATTCGTCAAGCGTCCGATGCAAATCCTGTTTGAAACGGTCACATTCAATGGGCTCATCTTCGAGATCAAAAGCTACGACAGCTGCCTCGTTGACGAAAGCCTCCACATGTCGTAAGGTTAACGATAGTCCGATATCAATAATGGCTTCAAAGCAATCGTTGACTTTGGTGGTTTGCACATTTCTTGATTGCAGACGATGGAGTGAGTCTCTTACGAGCATAAGAATGAGCCCGATAGGGACTTCGTGGTCCAAATTGCCTCTGGTACGGTTCAGCGTTAACTGACGTGTCAATACTGGCCGACATACTAGACCAAGCTTCTTTAATGTTTCATCTCTGTTAGCTTCCGTATTGAAAGCATGGTTGTACAAAAACTGTATCGCATTGCGCACAAGAACTATACGATTTTCAGTGTACAAAGGCTCCGATCCTTGCTGCTTCAGTATGCCGATAATTCTGGTATACACACTATCTCGATTACGGACGACTTTAAAAGAATCTGCTGGTAGTTTTTTGGCGATTTGTGCCATAAGCGACGTGAGCATATAAGCTGACGTAATCGGTAAATCGTGCTGAATTACTGGGACATTTATCAGCGTAGCGAGGGCGCAGTCATGAACTGTTATAAAATGCCAAATCTGAAAAATATATATTCAGTTATCAGAAAGACATTATTTGTGCCAAACTAGTCCAAAAGTATATCATCGTCTACAAAACAGAAAAATTTGCACGCTATACCTGATCTACTATCATGATATTCTTGGGATCAGACGTCACCATTGCTATGAACAGTTTTAACACATTGCAAAAAAGCATTTCCATTCGTTCCTTCCTATTGGGTATCTTCAAGGCCCCTCTTCCAGCACCCAAATTCAAGCTGACACCAAATGCTTCTCGGGTTGCAATTGTGTTGTCCTGTTCGTCCATGAAGTTAATGTCAAAAACAGTCATGTCAGACAGTCGCAATATTACATTTACATCCACCAGATGTTTTGTTGACTGAATTCCAGACCAGGCGAGCCGACTGAAAAGATTCATTTTAGCCTCAAACAGTAACAATCCTCGCATGTGAGACGCTTCGGGACGATCAGAAAAGAGCTGCATCAGCACGGGGTCGTCAACTAAAGGCAGTGCATCCACTAATCCCCGCAGATAGCCTTTGTTGTAAAGGTTGTTGATGAGCAATGACTGTGATGAGCTTTTCAGTGACAGGTTTTCCATGGCACGCTTCATTGGCGTAGTAGAACTCAGTGTTAGCCGTTTACTAGTGGAAATTTTGCCACTTCCCATGTCTCCTCGATCTCCTTGTCTTGAAACACCCAATCTGCTGGTATCAAACAAATCCTGTGACGAGCAATCTAGCAGGCTGGTTTTTCTACCATCTCCGCAATCTTCGTCTTCACTACTTTCTCCACCACGTTCAGTCGCTGGGAAACGTACTCTCTGAGGAGTACGTAACTTCGGAGTTCGGGGACTGTCGAACGTAAAATCGCCTTCCTGAGAGGTAGTAGAGTACACTTTTCGTCCACTTGCTGTAGGGGTTTTAAATGTAATGAGTGCAGGAGTCTTGCCAGTTCCGGGTCGAACAGGCGTCGACGCATCAATGAAAGACTTGCGACTCATTGTTGGTTTAATCAACATTTCTGCTTGAAAATCGGGCGTGTTCACAAAAGACCTAGGAGTTCCAGGTATAAGAGGGGCCGATGACGGTGGCTGCTTAGGCGCAACCAAAGGACTTGTCACTGTTATGGTATTCGGTAGGTATTTTGGTATTGTTGATAATTCTGTCCCACCAAGATTCTTTGAATGGGTCCATCTGATTATCTCGCCTATCAAATACATTGCTTGCAGACGTCCAAAATCAGAATTCTGGGATACATCGCGACAGAGGTGATCTATTAGTTGAGCAAAGGCAGTTTGGCTCGAAGTCACTCCTTCGATTTCACGTAGCATGTCGATGTTGTAGTAGATAGAACCATAAATATACGTTCGCACTAAAGCATGCTGTTCTTCGGAAACCCATGCACATAGGTGAGTCAGTATCACATTCAAAGTAGGACTTTTCATATCGGCAGTTAACTTTCTCATTAATGAACTCAGCGTTAAGGTAACCTCAGCCGCGAGTCGAAGGAAAAACTCTGATGGGCTGGCAGTGCTTCTAACTTTATCAAGAATCAGTCTCAACATTCCACTGACGAAATCTGCTCCAGCAAGTTTTAACGAGGCGGGGTTGAGCAAAAGAACTTCTAGACATTGTTTCCAACCATCGAAAATCAGAACTTTCGACGCTTCACGCTGCCTTGCTGCATTCAGTTCCACTGCGAATTCAACCAGTTCCTGAAAATTAACAAAAATTCGTGTACTGACAGAGTAAAGCAAACTAAAATTCAAAGAAATGTTCATATGGGATAACAAGGTTATCACGCAATCAAAGTAAGTCTCACAAAGCTAGTAACATAATGTGCTCATAAGCGTGGAAGCCTATCCTTTTTATACCTGTAAAGCATATGAAAAAAATATTTATTGCAAAATTATTACCTTTGCTTCATGGTGAACACTTTTTCGCAACTTCAGTACATTACTCTTTTCTAGTTTAGTAATCTCGTCTTTCAGTAAGCCTTCCAGGAGATCGATCCGCACAACTTTAATGTTTAAATCCCGATCATGGTATTCACAAGTTTTCATTGCCTGAAATTTTAACAGTCATAAATGAAAGTAATTCATTTAAAAGTCAGCTCAGCTTTAACAGTTCTGAATACGATAAAACTTACTTCCATCACCAATGCAGTGTCAAAAAACTCCAAATTCGGGATATCAATAGAGTGCAGCTGTAATTCGATACGCTCCAAAATTTCTTGGAACTTTCCACTTTCGGCACCTACCAATGTATGCACCAACGGTCCAGGTTGCTTTGTATGACTGAGCTCTAATGCAACACATTTCAGAAAGTGTCCCATACTTTGGTTCGGCTCCTCAAAAGAGGCTACTTCATGAACTAATATTTTCACGAAGTACTGGTTGGTTCTCAGGTAACGCAACAAGCTTGCCGAGATTCTTGCATCTCTCATAAGAACTAAAAGTGTTTGAAATCCATCTGCCATTTGGACTGCATTATCAAGTAAAGCATGTAAAACAGTTCGCGGATTTCCTTGCACACCTAGAAAAGATACGAACAATATTACGTTGCTATCTACGTATACACCGTTAATATTTTGCTCTAAATCATTTACTAATGCACTTCCATGGCTAAATATTAATTTTTGGCATTACCTGGATTCTGAAAGTCTATTTTCTTGTCTGCTCCGAGCAGAAATAAGGCCAAATTCGGCGAAGGATGAATCATGCTGGATCTCACAAGTTGCAGTACGTGTTTTTTCACTTTCATTGGTGTATTGACATCGTCTAAAAACTCGGAGAGAGTCAAGCGTAAAATAGCGGCTGTACTTGTTTCCGAAGCTAAGGTGGAATAAACATGTGAATCCGTTTCACCGTGCCCTGATATTATCATTTCCAAAATTTCTAAAGCAGTGTTGCGGTGATTCTCTGGTTGAAGTAAGTCAATAAATCTGAGAGAAACAAATAACATTTCATCAAAATTCTCTGAAAATAGAATCATTAATGTAGTAAAAATTCATTCCTCTTAATGTACTAACTTTATAACGGCCAACAAATAATCAGGTTTCCCACTATCATGCAGAACCTTCATTATTAATTGATGGATTCCAACAACTACTGTTCCTTGCTGCAAAACAGAAAATCAAGTCTTAATTAATGGCTCTTGGAAACGTAATGCATAGTCTTCTCATTACGTAGAGAAAAATTTACCTTCCCAGAAGTCAGTTCTCTTCTGTACAGAAAGGCGTTTTGGCGAGCTAAAGCCCTCCTGATTAATGTTAAGCACTGCAAGCTACACTTGTCTACTTGCGAGCCCCAGCCCGCTGACATTTCTTTCAGTCTGATACAATCTAGCAAAGCTCCCAGTACCTGCGTCAATAGAAAAAAAGGAAATTAATTAACATTCAAGGAAGCATTGATTTAATTATCCCTAGATTTTACGGATACCTACCATTCGATGCAATGGAGAATCAGAGAGCATTTGCATCATCAATGATGGAACATAATCCAGCAACTTGGAGATTATTCCCATTGCTAATGTCGCCAATTCCCAACGTTCGGACACAGATTTGTACGACCGATATCCAACCTTCAGCAGGACCGAGTCTCTTACAAAAGTAACGTACGGCTGAAGTACACCGTTGTCAATCTGAGAGCTTAAATTGATTTCCAATGGACTTCTATCTTCAGATCCGAATCTTGCATCAATTAAGGAATCAATTAACTTCAGTAGGCCGATAGTTAGCGAATAGGATTCAAGCCTTGCCTCTTTGTCTTCGAGTTCATCCTATTCCACAAGTTATCTCAATATAAATTACAAAAAAATTTCAACATATTTTCAGCCTTTAACAGCAGTTTCGAAAAACAAATAAGATTACCCTTAGGTCTCCACTTCCAAAATCAATTAATCTTGTGCTGTAAAAAGCCTCCCAGAGATTTAGAGCACCGTCCGTTCCAATAGATTCCTTGGCTATCATCGCAGCTGCCGCACTAAGCATCTTGGCACGGATTTCTCTCGGAATGGACCGAATTTTGGCAGCACTTATAGCCATTTTTAACCAGTGAGATCGCACAGTTGTAAAGTAATGCTGCACAGCAGTTGAGTTAAGGCATAAAGCTTCAATTAAGTCCAGATAAGTGCAGATACCCAAAACTTCCGCAGGATTAACCGTAAACTTCAAAGAATCTGTGATAACCCGTTGGTATGTGTCGCTTGCATATACACTTGGGCCGTTGAAAGCAACTTGGCCGCCGAAGCTCCCCATATATTTGCTAATTGAGTCGAAAAAATGTTCTAAAGATAGATAATGTCCGTTTTGTTTCAACAGATTAAACACTCCATCAGCACATCCTTTGGCAAGCCCGGTAAGCATTTTTACGTTATGAACGAACATGAAGGGTTGGTCAACAGTGGCAGACCTGACGAGCTTATTCAGATAGGAATGATGAATTTCATTACTGAAATAGTCCGCTGCTAACCCAAGCTCATCATGGGTATAAAACATGGCCATACAATCCAGAAAGTTTTCGTAGTCTTGAGGAAGATTAAGGGGCGGATTGAGTCCTTGTTCTTGATAAAGTTGTGTTGTCTTTGCAGCATCTTCACATTTGTTCTTCAGATCTTTAACTTTTGGGGGTAGGTAAGAGATGAAATCCACGAAAAACAAGTGCAATCTTCGCATGACATGTTCCTCCTCAGAGTAGAGGAAATTTTTAGAGAACAGGTAAGTCTTCAGAAATCCGAACAAGTCTTTCCGAAACTCAAACTCATCGTCGTCAGTAAACTCAGCAACGTTTGAGTCTATTTGGGTTGACTGAAGTCCAAGAGATGAGGCGTGAACATCACTGATGAGTTTGTAAGAATTGGAAAAGTAAACGAGTTTTAACATATCCAATAGCTCAACACATTGGTATCCATTTCCGAAGCTGCTATCGGTGCAATATTTTTTCAATTCTGTTGCAAATTCACGGTTTAGTGTAGGCACTGTGGTAGCATGATCGAGCGAATACAGTAAGCTCATAATTAGGAGTACATCTTCTTTTTCCAATTCAAATTCTTCCGAGAGTATTAACCGCGTCTTTAGAAATTCCAGAATTCTGTTTTTCAAATAATTAAATCCACAATAAAACACCAGTATTTTATAATCAGAATTTTAAAAAATCTCCCGTTTTCAGACAATCAAAACAGGTTTTTCTACCTTAACGCGTCTTTCCAACGCAGTCCTTGTTGAGCAGCCCTACAGAAGATTATCTGACCCAATCCTTCTCGGATTTTTTCGATAAACTTTAAGACACTATCACGGTGTCGCCAATCCCCTAACGCAAGATTGGCATCCAAAGTTTCAACTTGCTGCTTTGTTTTATACTTCGCAAGCAAGCCTACGTATAAAATGGAAGGATTAGTCTCGAATAAACACCATGAACATGTACAATTAGTTATAGTTTCCTTACACATGATTCTATCCACCATGTCTTCCTGAAATACTTGGTTCACAAAAGTTTCAAAGACTTCTATGAGTTTCTTGTTTACACGGGACGACCAAGTAAATCCCGGAACAGCTTGCAATAATGAGACGAATGAACTTATCAATGCGGCGCGACCTTCATAAAACATGTGAACAGCTAGCAATCCTCGAGTCCAGCCGGGGTGATATTCCACTTCGGCGTCAGCTGCAAAATGTATTAGAACACAATAATTGAATACCAACGAATTTTCTTTACAAGCGTTGCTTTTAAAAAAGATATTACCTGTAGTAAGTAGATCTAAAGCTTGAAACTCGTTGATATCAAACATATCCGACATAATGAAAGCTTCTTGAATAATATTAGCTTGCAACACTTTCTTGCCGTCATGGCCTCGTAAGTAAATTCCTTCGCTCGCCCCTTTTTTTAATTCTTCACGGTCTGCAGCAGAACGAGGCTGCAATAAACAAACATAGCTCAATTAGACTTCAAATACCGCAATGAACTTAACAAAGTACGAGTTAGACTGTATCAGCTCACCTTTGTGGATAGCAAGGAAACAAAATCAGGTTTGTGAATCTTCAGTATATTCTCTAACTCGGAGATATTCTCGGGTGTTGGATCTCAACACCGCTCGATCAATCATTTCCTGAAGATCTCTGAAAGGCATCCATAGCTCACCCGCCCCAACAAGCACGTTGGACATTGGACCAGGCCCAGAGGTAGAAGGACCAGCTGTGTCCGTCGGAGCCATTGTCTTTATCGAACCCGATTAAGGGTTGCTTCAATTTATCGTCACAACTTTATGCCAACTGCAGAAATTTCTCATACCAGCAATGCACCGTATACTTCCAAGTTCATAATCAGGTGGTTCAACACTTATTAATAAATAACGGAGGGATGCACAATGTATTGCAACATCAATAAATTAATAATTGATGATCCACAATTAAGGTTTTGAATTTTCTTTAAAAATATTTGTTGAACTTTCCTAAGTTGCGTCTTGTGTGTCTTCACATGAACGAGTCTATTATAGTAAGGAAATTCAACATTAAATCAGATCCTCGTTCATTACACCCGTTCAACATTACAACACCATGATAATTTGAATTGTAATTAAAACTCATATAACTCACCCGTGCCACACTTTTTGTGTACTAATAAAGTAGATGAGACCGAGGGTGACGACTAAAAACGTCTTTTAACGTATTAAATTGTCTTTCCATGCCACATTTCAGGTTATTTTTGATAACCTCCAGCCTTCGCAAAGATCTACCTGTCCGTTGAGGAACGGTACGGCGACTATGGTGCTTCCAATGGAGATGTCCACATGGATGAGACCAATTAGGATGGTCGCTGCTTGAGTTCCGCACCCGCTAAGCCGGCACTGACGTATATGTATGCACATGCATATCCAATGACTAAAAAACTTTTTTTGCCGCGCGCGTCTGTGAGCACTAAATCGTTTTCCCGCTAATATATATAATACACTTTCTACAATTTTGAGATATTTCATAAAAAAAAGTAAAAATGCATTTAACCACAATCAAAACTAAATGCAATCCTTCAGCGATAATAAGTAGCAACAACATATTCTGGGGGCTTTCCACGACGTGATCCTATGTAGCCCAGCATAACACTCCGGCCATGAACTCAAAACAGACAAATGGGTATAGAAAAAGTAACCCATATTTTTTTAGATCTTGTCAAAAAAGGATTATTTAGCGAATCCTTGAATGTTTTACTTCATGAAGTATATATAATTTGTAGTTGCATTTAAAGAGCTACTTTTAGCTCATATTAATTTTTTTTCGTGCGCAAGTACAAAATGTCGGTACGACATACTGGAATGTGTTTGAACTAAAGCTTAAAAACGTACACCTTGGAAAATAATTTACACCTGATTCAAAAAAACATTACGACTTAAAGATTCATTGTAATGGGTTAGAAATAGTTGAAGATCACATAGTAATATTAAAATGTGTCGCATCACACATGGTGAAAAGCGTTAAATGCATCCTTAAAACGTAAAAGTAAAAGTCAATCTAGCTAGCATCAAAGCATAAAAGGTAACGCGTGCAGACATGATCAAATTTACACTGCGGTCTGCGGAATGACCCTCAGGAATGAAACTTAAAGCATTTCTGGAATGATTCTTTTTTTAGAAAACTGAGAGAATCACTGAAAATGCATTCTCATACACAAGCTCTCTTGGGGTTCTGTGGGGATCTTCGCAAATGAAATCGAATTTGGGTACAATCTCTTGAAAGAAACGGTAGTGTGCAAATTAAAAATGAATTAGTTGCGTTGCGCATTAACCTTTAACATGTTAATGTGGAACTGTCGTGACAAACGAGGACGAACGATGTGGTAAATAATAGCGAAGAAAGCGCCTACTATCTTAAGTTTGATATTTTAAAGGTTAAAACATAAAAACCGAACACAATTGAACCTGATGTACCCGTGGTGTATACACTTTTTCTAAACAGAGGCACCAAAGGGTCCCCGCGGTGGCATCGATATTTTTGGTGGAAGACTGGAGGCGAAGATATGTTGCGGATTCTAGCTGACCATTCACAAATCCACGTCTTCATCAATGCTTTGTTTAAGGTAGGAATCGTATAGTATCCTCTGAAATAGCGATAATTAAAATCATTGTATTCAATTACTGATAGAGTCAAAATGTGTTTCCTGACATTATTTAAATTTATATGTTAAATTACATACCTGCTGATCTTGGAACTGTTGAAGTTTAATTTCAGCTGCTTGTAACGCTCTTAGCTCTCTGGTGGGCACAACACTTTCAGCTTGTGAAAATCTGGAGAGAATCAGCATAAGTCCGGAAAACATCACAACGCCTGTTATGAGCTGCAAATGATACTCGGACGGAGTTTGGTGCCACAACACAGCAACTGGACCCTTATGTTCAAAGCAAAATAGTTTTTTACAATATTCTTTGTCAGCTAGTATTACTACCACTGTGCTGCTAACTTACAAAAGTAGTTCTGATGATATCAGTTGTCCATCCCAGATGCTTCTTCATCTCTTTCTCAGAGGCATTTGCAACGATCAAGCTTACAGCCATAACGACCGGCACAAGTATACCAAAAGCACCGAGAGCAAAATCTAGGGTATCAAAAATAGTTATTTTCATGAGTGCGTTTCACTTTTATAATGTAAAATTCAGTCTAAAGTATCTTACTTCGCAAAGCTCTCCCCCTATTTCGTTTCCTAGCACTTTTGTCAGAATTTAGTTTCTGGTCTAAAATATTTTCGCACCAAGAAACATCCGCCTTCATGTTATTCAGACAATTTTGCAACGTTTCTTCGATCTTTTTATCGATTTGCGCACAAACTTCTTCAATTTGATTCGCACAGCGACTCTGTAAGTAGCAAAAGCAAGTAAGCAAGTGCATATAACACAAATAGCTTTAGGATGAGGATGAAGTGCTACCTTTGCTGCGGTTGCAGTGTCTGGAATGTAGATTGTAGGCATTTCAAATCCAGTTCGATTTAGACCAGGTCGTTTGCACAGCTCCTGCACAGTCTGCATCAGTACCCTTGAATACGCAAGTCAAGATTAGCAACATCAAACAAATTAGGGTCCTTCTGTCGAAAATGGTAAAAATGTCTTACTTCTGCCTATCAGTTTCTGAGCCAGCTTCATCAGCTTTAGCCATGAACAATTTGATCTTTTCACTGCTTGTTTCCCACAGTTTTTCAACAATATGTAACGTTCTTTTACACATGGCCTGACCCATGGGATCAAAAAACACGAAAACCATATCCGCCATTTGTCCTAGAGTGCATCAGGCGTCACTATTAATGTCTTTCAATCTATTTGTATACGCATGTAGTAAAACTTGTTATATTCTGTCATAGTCTGCATTTCTTACCTAACCACATTAAAGCATCATTAACGTCAAAGGGATAATGCATGTCTCCATCGACAAGGCCTGGGCTATCAATAAAACTTACCATATTGAAATTTTTAGCGCGTGAGCTGCTGATTTCAGTTGATAAGTAATCAATGACACCTGAAAAGCAGTGAAGTACTATTAGTTTGAATAACGAAACATAACGCAAATTCGCCTTGTATAGTCGCGGTATTCAAGTAAGCCTTTGCATCAAAAACGTAACAAAATCCAGTCGAACATACCAGCTATCAGACTCTATGAACAAAAGCTGCAAAAAATAATAGGTCTTTCTAAAACTCACTGGTCTAAAACGTTCTGTACCGCGGTCCATGAGTGCTCATTTACCGCAAGTTCCTCTTAAGAGCTAACCTCCTACTGCGAGGAAACCCGCAAAGCAGGTTTTCCTTGCAGACAACTGTAATTAACTTGTCGAAAGAGAAGCCCTAATTCACGAAACCTGATGCATTTGACAAATAGAACGTCTATTGGAAAACTTTATTGTTCATTATTGATACAATAGAGTATTTTTGAACCTTCAAGATAAACAAATTAAGGGTCTAAATTCCGCCTGGGTCGGTCTGACTTCAGGGTTTTATGAACATCGGCATAAGAAATAAAAGCCCAAGTCTTTTCCACGGGCATTAATTGTCTACCCAGTAGAATAAAAAATGTCATTTCGAAAGAAAAATTCAGAAACACAGCCACGCATCTGTGCAGAAGACTATCGTAGAATATTGTACAATAGGATCATTTTAACGTTTATCAGTTCAAGCAATGAAGCATAGAGTGACCACCGCAGATAAGAATCACCCGACGCCTCCTTAGGGTTACAAATCCTGCTGCGTAAAGAGATAGTTCATCTATGACGGAAGCGAAGATGCTGTCAATAAACGTACATATTTCCCCGGAAAAAGGATAGAACTCCAAAAAGTTCTACTTTGCATACTACGCTATTATTCTGTAATCAAAATCTGCACACAGAAACATGAACTACTGACAATTGACCGTGCTCATGACTCAAAGGTCTTATCCCTATATAATAAACCTTCGTTAATCAGAGCTAGCATTCCGGAAACGAGCCTTGTAACTTCAATCTATCTATATCTGCTGTTATGGGCTTGTCCGGCAACGGAAAAAGGAATCGCCTTCCGAAGTAGTGGCGATTAAAGATAAAAAGTTTTGCCGAACTTACGGTAACGAAGGGTATCCCAACTTCCACGAGGAAAACCCCTACCGTAATAAGAAAAACGCAAACGTTGAACATTATGTTCAAGGGAGCGGTGTGAGTGAGCGAGTATAACCGGATGAAGACTGTGGAAATATGCCAGACGATATGTACACCTAGCATGTGGATGAATTTTGACTAACCATCAGTTCCAAGAAATACAAGTTCTAACTAATGGCGGACAAGCTCTACCCGCCAGCACCATCTTAAGAACAATTCCCGATTACTTTATCAGTCCAGCTCAGATACAATTGGTTTTGACTCGACTTGTCTCCCGTCTGTTTCATCGCGAATTCAAGTAGTTCGAGCAGCATGCAGCAACTTGAGGTACACCACATCCTTAAAGGAAATAATCCATTCCAAACTTCGGATAATATAAAATGCGACCGAGCAGCGTCTGTCCCAGACTCATTTGAGCTGTTGCTCAAGTTACACTACAATTACAGTCTTAGTATTTCCATCTAAGCTAGGCAATCGTCAGTATTTAGCTTCACATATTCCGCACAGTGCAGTTCTTCACAGGGCATTTTGCAAGTTATTTTGAACTAGCTGCCCCGTTAAGGACTATACTTGTGCTGGAACAATCGACAATTGAACGAAGCTACACCATCAAAACGTTGTAAAGTTTACAA